>JALIZF010001336.1:0-243683 GCA_029948255.1 Telmatactis stephensoni | reverse complement strand
AACTGGATATACGAATGACCTTTGTTGATTTACTAGAGATTAATAGGGGAACTTTTGAACATTCGATTTTTAGGGACGGACCATTAGATTTTTGAGGGGAGGGTTGGGCAATTCTTGTCGTGCAGGAATTTTTTTTCGTCGTTAGTGACGATGTACGAATATAATTTTCAATTTGCACGAATATTTTTTAGGGGACTTTGGCTTTGCGATTTTTTTTTTCTTCCTTTAAAGCTGTGCTCGAATTGTTTTTTGGTTATTGCCCAACCCTCCCCTCAAAAATCTAATGGTCCGTCCCTTACTCGTGCCCAGGCCTTTAACACTAATAGCTGCTGACAGACAAATTGATCAATCAGATATTCTTTAGTTTAGGTTACTGAAGTTAGCCGATTCAAAAAGGGTCTTTATGTTACGGTTAACTATTTCCCGGAATGGTGAAGAATGCTTGACACGACTCGGGGAAGAGTACGAACGGGGCCGGTCATTGAAGCCTCTCCTAAAGGGGGCTCCCGGGGCACGAGTGAACGCACGTGCACGTGTGCGTCTACTTTACCTTAAACTGTAATAAAATTCAATGAAATACTCCCAGTGTCTTCTTGTTGCTCTTAATAATCTCCTGACTGAGTTTCAGACGATTCCCGTTTGGGGACTGAAGTACCGAAACCACGAAATCGTCTGTAACTCAGCTGTTAGGAGATTATTAAGAGCAACAAGAAGACACTGTGAGTATTTCATTGAATTTTATTACATTTTAGGGCAAAAATTCGAATGTTCAAAAAGTCCCCCTATAATTTCTACAGCAAATCAACACAAACAGCAAGCTTGGGCTACCTGTGCATATACTTGCGATCATTAGCAATGGGTCATTAGTTGAGGAGTCACTCATCATGATCAAGTGTTGCGTCACTGTTTGTCTGAGGACATTCGTATATCCAGTTACAAAACGTATGCTTGAATCACCGAACAAAGGTCTGATGTTAAGTCTTTCCTATTGCAAAAATGGAACTAAACACCTTTATTACTGATACTGCTTCGTGTCACGTCGGATATGTGATGACCAAAATCTTCCCATCCCTACCCCTAGCTAATAAATGCGCTGTTGGCCGATTGGATATCTTCTCTCGCGTGACTTACTGCTGCGTGATCACTAGAGTAGATTTCGTGTGACTGTGAAAACAGCATCCCATGGTCACATTTTACAGACATCACGGCACTGACACGGTCACGACAGGGCGGTGTCCTTTTCACACTGCACCGTAATCGAGTGACCACTAGCTGATTTCTCGCACGTTCCTGTCGACCATCATCACAGAAGAATTCTACAAGACCAGTACTAGTGAAAAATAATGTAAGTACCTATGCATATTGTAGTTAAGCAGTTAGGTATAGTCAAATGTATGAATTGCAATTCTCTAGTCAGTTGAATCAACAATGCAAAAACAAGGAAATGAATAAGCCTTAACTGGATAGCAGCTTAAGAGACAGCACGACAGTTTACACTGTTGTAATATACACTTATTTCAAAAAACATTGTCGAAGTTCAAAGCAATAAATGTTGGTTTTGTGGTGGTATTGTTCTAATGTTTCACAGAGGGTTTAATTTCCGATTCAGCGACCTTTTGATAGTTATTGCCAGGATAAAGATAAGAGTAAAAATATCATTTTTCTTGTGCTTACGTCCATGTTATCTCAATGAAAACGGAGCATTTTCTGCTTACGCTTGTGTTTGCGTCGCTAGTGAAAATGTCAGTACCGAAAGGCTTTTACGCAATTCTTCCTTTGCACATTACCGTGACGTCATAGATCAAAAACTTTCAACTAGAATTTCATTCATTTTCCTATCGGTTTTATTTTATCATATGTTTCAGAAAATTGTATTGTGAGTTATTCTGTAGACTTTTATTGAAATATTTTGATGTGCAAGATGTTTTTTTGGTATGAGTTGTAAGCCGCCAAAGGGCCTCGAGTTGTGTCGCACAACACAAAGTCACGCGCCTAAAAAGCCGTGGAAATCACTACAAATTGTGTCAAATTAAATTAGTTTGGTTTTCTATATACTTCGAAGTGCTATTTATAGTTAAATGATATTTGATACTTGTCAACTTTATGCTTGAATTATTGTGCTCTAAAATTTTGGCATCCATGAATGTTGGAGGATCAGCCATGACCTCCTCCAAGATGGCCCCGCCATGCATTTTTTAGTAATTTCATTCGCCGATAACTTGGTAAGTAATCGCTTTTGTACTCCAAAACTTATTCCAAAGGTGTTGCCATAAGCATTTTATTTTACTTGGCAAAAGAAATGATCAGTATTTCCAAATTTCAAAACCTCAATATACCACGTGGTTGCAAACGAAGAATAGAGTTTTTCTCAAAATGTTAACACTGAACAGTTGGTGCTGTTATTATAGAATCATTGTTCATTGTTCAGCAATACTTCAATGCGATATCAGACAAAGATTGAGTGACCGGCTGACCAGGTCGCGAAATCTGATATGGCTTGGCGGAAAATTCCAAAATTAAGAACTGCTGCAGCATTTAGTCATTGCACATTATCATTGATTTGCTGTTCTTGTTAACGAAAAACACTGAAAAATGGAATATAAATGTATAGTGTTACGGCGGAAGATAAATCCCATGTCAGATACCACAGGGAGCCCGGCTTGGCGACTTTAATGCAAACAAAACGATCACGTAGCAGACGATAATCTGATAACATAATCGTAACTCAATGCTCCCATATTCCAGACGATCTGTCCGCGGTCCGTAATAGACCCTTATATCACGCTAGCATGACATTATTTTTTCAAGAGGACCAGTGAGAAGCACTACGGATGCTAGGTTGTAAAACTCTGTAAAATTTTCTTAAACAATTTTTCAAAACAATTTTGTAAATCCATGGCCCCAAAGCCTTCCTTTTACGTCTATATTTGTTTCGTTTATCCTCTTTTAGAATACGTACAGTTCTGTAGGATTCTTTTGTGGTTTCTTCTTTGGCCACCTCACTACAAATACGGACACCTCAAAGCGCTCCCTTCTCTTCTCTCCCCAGTCCCCTCCCTCCCCCCTCCCCTCTACTTCCCCTCCCCTCCCCTCCCCCTCTCTCACTTCGCCGCTACGCAGGCTACCTCAAAGCTAAGGGACTGGTCATTATTTACAGGGAGGGGGATGGTGGAAATGAAAAAGGTAACTGCTCAATTTTTGATGGCCCCTAGCTCCCCCTTTCTACATTCATACACACAAATATTGCTAAAAATCCTCAAATATCCTTTAAATGTTCCTTTGAAAAGAGCGTATTTAATTTTGCAAAAATGCGGGTTTCCTGTGGTAGAAACATAGGCTTACAAAGCATCCTGGGAGCATGACTTGTGGTCTAAATCGCTGAACGACATTGTCTTGAATGGGCGTGGGGAACGGGTCTACAAACACAAGATCTTAGAATTATTTAAATTGGTAATAATGTTCTAACGTTATTTGTTGGATTTTTAGATCTTTATAATAATGTTATGGCATCTCTCTTACAGTCATTCTCAAAAAAGTTGTCCAGATGAAAAGACGTTTAGTCGTCAATAAAGTCACTTGCATATATCAGATTTTCAATTTTCTCGCAGTAATTTCAGTTAAAATTATTTCCAGAAAATTGAAAATGTGATATATGCAAATGTGTTTCACTTAATGACTAAACGTCTTTTTATCTGGACAACCTTTTTGAGAATGACTGTATGAGCACCAACTTCGTTCCCAGGGCCTTCCCTTCTCGCATTTTTCAAAATGGCGGCAAAAGCGAGAAGGTAAGGTCCTGGAAACGAGGTTATATGAGCACATATATGTTTTCTATTTTTTTCCACAGGGAAACCAACCATACACTTCAAGATAACTCTCAAAAGTTCAAGTTGCCTCCAATTTTTGCGGGTGCCTGCAAAAATGATTTATCAGAAAAGGCGGTTAGTGAAATCTATCGAAAACATGCTGGTGACTATGAAAAGGTTAGTTTTACTATATTTTTAAAGGAGCACTTGGATCAAAATCAATGAAAATTGAAAATGACTTGAAACTCAGTGTAACCTATGTATACGGCACCAATAATCACCGTGAAGCAACATTTTCTCACATAAAAACGAGACGGATAAAATGGACAAGGTTTTTAGCAAATAAATTGTGAGTAAATGACGTCATTATGACGTCGATTACTCATCCCTATTGTTCTTTTACGTTTTAAACCAAAATTTCTCTGTGATAATGAGCTAGTTATTTAACTATATTAATCTTAATATAGAAATAATCAGTTTCCAATTTTCACCGATTTTCATCCAAGTGGGCCTTTAAGCTTTCTATCCTACGTAGCCACAGGCAACCCAAGATTAAAAGTTATCAAGTTTTTCTTATCTCGTTCTTCTTGCTAAATTTACAAATACATGTCATAATAATGTTTATTAAATGTTTATTAAAATTCGTCACAAAGAAAAAGTCAAATACATATACAAAAATAAAAGATAATAATAATAAGAAGAAGGGTGTGACAGGAGGCAGTAAGAGGACAAAGTCCCAATTGACAACTGCCCCAAAGACTATAAAATGTACAATACAATCATTATAAAATATATACAATAAAATTATAAATTTGGATATCACACATACTTAAATAATAATATGCATATATATGGCTATATAATAATCAATTTAGTGTCAGTAATGATATCACTTCTCTTGTTGAGATACGTTTATTTATCTATTTTCTCACTTGAAGAAATTTTCATTGAAAGTTTTTCTTAACCTAAATGTCCAGCCAAACGGCTCTAGTTTAGAGCTTGGGTTGCCTGTGGCGTAGCAAGCGTTTCTTTGGGAGTAGGGGTAGAGACTATCAACTCTTTCAAATTTACTTCAAAGAAACGCTCACAGATTATTATTAATCTTATCTCTTGAGCTGTTCATGATTTTGCAGGCCACCAAGTCAGGCAGCCCAAATAGAAACCTTTTCCAGCACAATACTGTACACTTGTTCAACTGTGATAGACCAAGAGTCACGTCAGGGAACTGTTTGCAAATGATAACTTGAACGGTTACCATAGCAACGACACGCCATCTTTAAGAAGGTTATTTTTCCAATAAAATTAATAAAAACGCACGTTTTCCACAGTAAATCTCTTAAACAAAGTTTTGGCATTTTCTGTCCAAAAAAGATCGCCCGCGCGGCGTGACGTCACCAAAATAGAAAATTTTCAAGTTCCAGTGTTGCGCATGCTCATGAACTTGCGTTCGCACGTGCTAAACTATATATGGAGCTACCTTAAACCTCAATACTGAAAATTCTTATTTTTTCAGATAGAAAATCTCAATAAAATTGTCCCATTGTATTTCATTTGTATATCACTGATTATATGATTTTTCGGGATTATCAATTTCAGTTCAGCCATGAAGCAGGATATGAATCTTACAAGTACTGCGTCAAAAAATTTGACGATGCTGCCAACAAAGTTTTCAAACTTACAGATGAGTCTTCCAAAGCCATGCACATCCTGGACATTGGTGCAGGGACTGGTCTGCTTGGTAAGTTGCTGAAAGAACTCGGCTACAAAAATGTGGACGCCATCGACTGTTGTGAAGCCATGTTGCAGAAGGCAAAGGAAAAGAACGTGTATCAGAAAATCATGGCCAAATTTGTTGACGAGAAAAAGAATGAAGAAATCAAGGACGGTGAATATGACGGCATGGTAAGCTCTGCAGCTATTTCAGCACCGCAGATCCAACCACGAGCCTTTGATGAGATGCTTCGTTGGCTCCGAAAAGGCAAGTACTAGGTCATTAGATGAATGACTGAACAGCCCTTGAATGAAAAATCTCTGGGTTATATATGACAATTGACTGGATTGTTTCGGTTTCAGCTTTCTGACTAAATTGTTTGTCATTTCACGGAGAGTAAAGTCGCTTGATAACCGCTTGAGTCATTCGGCGTATCTGGTTGAAACGTTTGCTGTTTGTCTGACTTGTTTTAAGTGTCTATAAAGGAAAAGATTATGTCTTAATCATCTGGTCAATTGTCGCTATAATCTACGAGAAACTCTGTATCACCCATAAATGTAATAACAACCACAAATGTAATACCCATCGTAGATGTAATAACAATCAACCATAAATGTAATAATAATGGAATCCCCACTAATAGATACAAGTCAGTGAAGAATGGTTGCAAAAATCATGTGATATCCTGTGTTGACTAACGATTATTACATTTATGGTTAATGGTTACGTTTTATTACATTTATGGTTGGGGTTGATTATTAAATTTATGGATGATTGTCATTACAGTGGGATTAAATTTTATTACATTAATGGTGGGGTCGATTATAACATTTATGGTTGGGTCGATTATTATATTTATGGTGCATGGGGTCGATTATTATTACATTTAATTTATGGTGGGGGTCGATTATTACATTTGTGGTGGGGGCCGATATGATTATTACATTTATGGATAAATGTTATTACTTTTATGGTGGGATTACATTTATGGGTGATACAAGCCCCGTCCTGAAATACTAATTCAGTACCACGCCTATTCAACTAGACCGGGCGTTGGAAGTCTGGCCACTAGTGATGTAGAAACAGGGAAGCAGTCAGCTACAGTCCATCGATGCAGTTGAAGTCCGTAGGTTCTACACGATGGGCAGCTCACGTAATTATTCGGTATGTTTGAGTGGATCGTTTGAGATTGCGTTTGGCGTATTTTTGGTGTAACAAACAAGCTAAGGTATTAGCAGAACAAGCTAAGGTATTTATAGGAGAGTAAATAACGAGATGTATATATGCAATCCGGTGGATGAATTTAGATGTGTTTATTCACCTGTGAACTTGGTATAAGCTAGAACAATTGTTCCAGCCGCGCGTCACGTGAAGTGACGGCTACCCAGCTTTTGGGCTATTTTTAGAGCGGTTAATACGCACATTGGCAGCTATATTTAAGGAGGCTTAATTTTTTTTATTGAATTTACACAAATAGGAAAAATTGAATTTATAGATAATTCAGTTTTATACTTTCACAACCTTTGAGCCAACTGCATGACAGATCATGAAAGAGAAGCGGTTGAAATGAAAATTATAACTCGTAAGGTTACCATAGCAACGCCATACCACCTTTTATGAAGATCTTTTTTTCTCATTAAATCAATAAAGACGCACGCTGGAGTTTTCCAAGGCTCCATATTATGTCAATAGCTAGCTGTAGTTTTATATCTATAAAAACAGCAATATCCTGAAAAGACTTTATCGAGCAGTTGTGGAGTTCCTTTGCAAAAACAGATTAAAATATCGCCGGCACGGTGTGACGTCGAAACGAAATTCTTCAA
Source organism: Telmatactis stephensoni (assembly GCA_029948255.1). Taxonomy (NCBI): domain Eukaryota; kingdom Metazoa; phylum Cnidaria; class Anthozoa; order Actiniaria; family Isophelliidae; genus Telmatactis; species Telmatactis stephensoni. Next base: position 236,343 of record JALIZF010001336.1, on the reverse strand, counting down.
GTTCCATTATTGCGCACGTTACTCGCGCGTGGTGAGAACTGCTTGGTGCGCATGCGCGCGTATGAAGTATTAGTCACCTGATTATGCCCTGCTAGAGTATATGCACATTTTGTCTGCGCATGCCTTTATTTTTAATTTATGGTCTGTTCACATGATAGAGGTTGCCCCGGGTAGGTATAGGGTGACCCTAGTTACCCGAGGTAGCCTCGGGTAGACAACAAGGGTTCAGAATTTTCCTGTTTTGGGCGAAATGCGTGCGTCACCTCACATTTGGTGCCAAAATAGCCCTTCCCCCACCCCACCCGGTACAATTTTGTTCAGCCGGGTGCCCGGATGCTTCCGTCAGCCTTCAACATTGATCTGGGGGTGGGTAGGGGGGGAAGGGGGGCACAAGTGTACAGTATTGTGCTGGGAAAGGGTTCTATTTAAATTGGACATGCTAATGCCACTTTTTCTTAACATTTTGTCCAAGACTGTAGCGTTCAAATGCATGTAATTTTGTATCCTCGGGGGGGCTAGGGTTAGGTGTTCAATTACCATCAGGTGGTCGATAAATACCCTAGGGATAGCACTATTCTTTCGTTTCACATGGGCTTATGCAAACAAAACTTGTCCCTACCATAGAAGGGCACCTTAGCTTCAAGATGGGGGCACTTTCCCTCGCATGTGAAACGAACTGCGTAAAACAAAGGAGAAGGGAAACTCTACCACCTAGGGTAACCCTACTACATAGGGGCACCTTCTCTCATGTGAACGGGCACAATGATTCGCATATGTGATGTGCTGTTACAATGCGAGCTGATATGCGATCTTTGCCTGTTGAATGATCTCTTTAGCGCTCTGGACTTTGATTTGCAAGGTAGAGTTTGTAGATGGCAAAATCTTATGGTTCAAAATCCGCCGAAACAAGGAACGACTAAAATCTCCTAATTCATCAAAGGTTTTTGCACGATAAGGTACACCTTTTAAGTAGAAGTCATTGTGAACATGTTAAATTTAATTTTTGGCTGTATGACGACATTCTTGGCTATAATGATCATCAAGTATTCGTCTTTGTTAAGCATGGTAGTTCATATTTGACAAGTAATTTCTCAACTTTCCTGCCCAAATTACTAAAACTGGGACCTGGCCCCCTAGTAAAAATTTTTGCCAGAATTTGCTTTCTCCTTGCCTATTCTCTATTCTCCCTGGATGAGAATTCAAGCTATTTTTGTTCCGCGGTTTTGACCTTACGACAATAATAAATTCTGTTCGAATTATTAACGATATTATTTTTCCATCTACAAATTATGCCTTGCAAGTAATTGTCCGCAGCACTCTAATGGAAGGCAGACTTACATTTTCTTGAAATGTTATTCTCAGGAGCAATATTCGTGAGCGAAAGATCACAAACTATAAAACTTGCACATCAAACGACAAAGCCATCAATATTCACATGAGTGGAAATGAGTTTAAGACCTCCAAATAAACGCATGCGCAGACAAATAGCCGACTTCCGAGATACACTTCACTTGGCACATACAAAAGTATATATCAAGACGAGCATAAAGCTCAATAGTCATTTGTAACAAGTAAGACAAACGTTTTAGCTCGTAGCCTTATTCTAAATCCTTTGTATGTGACAGGTGATCGAAGCATATCTCGGAAATGGACTTTTGTATACATGCTCTCTGCTAGTTAATACTATACTAAAAATCTGTAGTTAGCAGCGTTTTTGAGTTTATATTTCATTCGCTCATGCATTTTTTTCATTTCTAGGTGGACTCTTCTGTTTTACTGCCCGAAAAGAAGATCTTGAAAATAGCGACCTTGGTTACAGCGAGAAATTCAAACAATTTGAAAATGAGCAAAAATGGAAACTGTTGTCCAAGGAAGTAGTGGATTACTACGCCCAGCCTGGCATACAACAATCGTATTTGAAAAAGGCTTGCCTCTTGGTATATCAGAAGCTGTGATTTAATTAAATCCAACTATTGTAGTGAAACGCACGTCAACTTAAAATTGCTCTAATTAAATTCAACAATTGTAGCGAAATGCACATCAGTTGAAATGTCTCGTTAATTTAAAATTGCTTTAATTAAATTCAACAATTGTAGTGAAACGCACGTTAACTTAAAATTGCTTTACTTACAACAATTGTAGTGAAACGCACATCAATAAAAATGTCTCGTTAATTTAAAATTGCTTTAATTACAATAATTGTAGTAAAAACGCACATCAATAAAAATGTCTCGTTAATTTAAAATTGCTTTAATTAAATTCAACAATTGTAGTGAAACGCACGTTAACTTAAAATTGCTTTACTTACAACAATTGTAGTGAAACGCACATCAATAAAAATCTCGTTAACTTAAAATTGCTTTGTCGTTGTTTAAATTATGACAGACATTTATCACAGTGCCTGGCTCTGATCGATATCATGAATTTCAAAGGTTATTTGGAAATACAACTAAAAACATTTATAAATCCATGATCGATTTGGAGACCCTGTGGTAATATAAAACGCGCGGTCATATCTCTGTACTGTGATATTAACACGATGGGAAATGTAGAGCACTCAAGAAAGCAAGCTTAGAGTAGATTTCTTATGAGTGTGAAACGGACTGCGCTGTACCGTGACCGTGTCAGTGCCGTGTTAATTGTCTATAAAAACATTCGAAATTCCTGCCATAACCGTGCCGTGACTATACTGTGCCATTTTCACAGTTATACGAAATCTACTCTAGGAACACGTGGCGAAGCCCACTGCACTACGTTGCTTATGCTTATGTCGCTAGTGAAAACCATCCTTAAAGTGCTTACGATATATCCGTGCAAAACTTTGTAAGAAATTGCACTAATTTGCAGTAATTAAACAATAGAAAACAAAGGATTTCGCGCTATTTAGTACAATTTAGTTAGCTAACTTTTTCACGGATATATTGTAGAGTGATTTTCACCGGACTGTGAAATAGTCACTAAGATAATAGACACTAATAGACTCTGCACCCATTGTTTTCTTTTGTTGCAATAGGGATGTCCGTTTTAGCGGCACTGGCACAAGGTATGCCAGACTTGTAATTGACATAAGTTAAAGCCGATTCAAAGTTATTGTCTTGGACCCATTCATTTTAACAAAAGGCTTGGCGATTATCAACAATAGAGAGGTTTTTTATTGAATTTCCATCCCGTCCACGTGCGAAGTGCAATTTTGGCCATTGTAATGCTGCCATATACTTTAATTTTCCACATTTTCGATTTCCAGTTATGGGGAAATTATTATCAAAATTTGAAGTACTTTTTTGATGTAAAATGTGAAGAATTAATTCGTGATTACATTCATGTTGCCGTCGTTTCATTTTAAGTTTTTTTCCCTTTTTTCTTCTTGCCATCCGAGCATTTCTGTAATGGTGTGGAAAGTCATGTCCGGGTAAACTATTACTAGTTGAGCATTTCAACTTTAGAAAACTGTTGTCCTTTTCCAGTTTCCCGTTTGGCGTATGGACGTGACAGCTGTCATGCTCTTTGCATGGTTGGTTTGCACTTCAAAGAAAGAATTTGACAGAAAACTGTAATATCAGTGTGAACAGAAAACTGCGTATTTTGTTTCTTGCATAACTTTGACTTTGAGATGAAATTTTGTTGAACCACTTCATGTAAGGAAAGACTTCTAGCAAAGCTAAAGATTACAAACAATTTACGGGGTACGACAAACCTTGTACACCTTGAGAAGGGTGACAAAAGCTCTGTTTATTACATGGTCAGCTATGGTCTTTGGTACCCAAGACAGCCTCACCAGAGGGAGAGCTTATCTTGTCCGGTAGAATAGAATTATCCGGATTGCTGGCAGGCATACCGGTATTCATTATTTCCTTGCCGTTTTGGTATAAATTAAACGGGGTGCGTTCTCACGGGACGGTCGAATTTTTGACCGGTTGAAAAATCGACCTGGATATGCTGTTGGTACGAGAATTTAACCGGTCAAGCTGTTCACATGGTAAGACCTCGATACCAGTCAATATATCGACTGTGCCGGCTAAAAATTCGTTCTCATGAATATCATTTTGCAAGTTGAATATTTGCTGTGGTTCAAATTTTCGTGCGATTATCACGGACCTAGGTGCATAATAAAACGACTAAATAAAACGTGCCAATTTTGTTTTGACCGGTCAAAAATTTGACCAGTTTAGTATGAACTGTACGTGAGAAACTCAATGAAAATTAGTCAAATCTTTCATTTCTATCATTTGCACTTAATTGCGCACATGTGAGATGCAAAACACGCTATAATTCTCTACTACGCTGGCAAAACTAACAATAACAATGACGACTACCTAAACTGGGTTTTAGCGCTTACGTGATACATGTGCAAAGACATTAGAAGAGATTCAACGCTTCGAATGGAAATAAAAAACTTGCAGGCATGAATATGTTGAGCCTTCTAAATACGTTTGTGGCTTTGAAGTCTGCAGAAAAAAAAACTTACTGAAATTAGAGAGCTCTTGATTATATTAATTAACAAACAGAAGACATAGTTGCGAGCAAATCTGCTCCAAATAAATCAAAGCTACGAAAACAAGCAAAAAAAAAAAAAAACGGTTAAGGAATATAGGGACTGATGTAGAGCTGAAATGCAAACAGCATCGACAGCATCACTTATCGTTCAAGTAATATACAGGGCGCGTAATTTTCTGTCGCAAGTCAGCGTTATATCTGTGTAAAGATCCGGAACTGAAGGCAAACCGGTAAAGCGCGCGCCATCGAGTTCCTCGGCTCCGTATTTTTTGAACTCAGTCAAATGACAAACTTTTCGTATTGAATACAAACAAGAGAATATTAATTTGCAAGTAAAAATTTTGAACATAACCTCCTGCAAAAAAGGAACTATGATAACTAATCTGAAATTGACTATGAAATAATTCTCCGTATTTTCCGCACATAAACATGGCAGGGTCCGGTTATAAGTTTATAGGATATGTTTGAAAATTAAAAACAACATTTCCCCTCCAAAAATGTGGAAAGATCTTAGTTTTACATTTTTCCTATGCTTGCTATCAATCAGCTGATGAATCTCATTATTTTTGTCTTGACTGGATGACAAAACCGGTTTGACTAGGGGGCAAAAGCTCTCATCCAGAAAGAGTCCTTTTGTAAACTTGTAATTCAGCTGGTAAAAATTCCGCACGAGACAGGATATGACGCCTATTGATAGCAGGCAGTTTGTGCTATTTTCCAAGTTTCAGTATTACACGATGATCAGTGTTGGTATTTTTACTGGTATCCTTATTGGTCTTTAGTGTTTTTATGATAGAGAGAGAACAATGGCTTGAAAGTTGAGGTGTGACTTTGAAACAATAGTCCCTTATTTTGTGCCAAACTCGCTGTTGTGCCGCTAAAACGGACATCCCTAATATAACTAAAGCAGCCACTATTGAACACTGACTATTAGTAATTGTTTCACAGTCCGATGAAAATCACTCTAAGCACCGTCTAATCCGTGAAAAAGTACAAACTCTCATATTAAAAAAGTATAAAATCCTTTGTTTTCCATTGTCTGATAGTACTATTTTGCATTATTTAGCTAGTACAATTTCACGGTATAAGTGCAACCACTCTAGTTAGTCAGTCTACAAAAAAAAAGGAGCTCTAGCTGGAGGACATTGAAAGGACGCTACTAGGATTGCTAAGTACATAGAAACAGCGAATCAAAGGACTACAACTAATCAAACACTGAACTAACAAGCCTATATTGCTTCAAAGCAATGATATGTTTCGGCCCGCTCAAAACCCTTTAGATTCCTTTACGAGACTTGGAGTTCTAACTTGCAAAGAAAAATGTAAACTGAAAATCAAATTTGTTCATTAATATCAGCGGGATTCATTGTGACTCAACTAAGCGGAAAGTTTTTAAGCAATGTTGCAATGCAGCAATGCAACAAACCTCGATAAACGGCCTTTAGTTTAGGGCTGTAAATCCTGCAAATCCGTGTGTTTTAATGACAATTTTGCCATAAAATTTCCAATGACTATTATAAATAGAGCGTAAACGCATTCATCGAGATTTCTATGATTTCCTCTCGTGCCAGATTGGCTAATTTCACACAAGTGATTAAAAGGGCGTGTATGATTGTTACAAGTTCTATTCCCGACCAATCAGAAAGGGGTGTTCCCACGGTCAAATAAACAATAGATAACACAATCTTTGCAAAACGTTTTAGCGCTTCCTTTCATGCGATTGGATGTCGGTGACAGGCACGTCAAATAACATTTGTTGGTAGGTTTTCACCAACAATTTTTTAATAGACGTGAAAAGAATGCGACATATAATTGGATGTGTTATAAAAGTATGACAGCTAATTGACAGACGAGCCAAAAATTATGGGTTAGCAAACCAAACACAGTAACGTTTCGGCCTGAGGGCCGAAACAATTACTAATCGACACTAAGCAAATCAACTAAGATTGCCTAACATTAATGGGGGCTGGATACCTTTACACTGAAAATGTATGTAGGTATACTGTAGAATATTGTAGATATCTGGGTTATATTTATAGTTAGAATTACAAAGTTTATTCATAGCTTTCCGAGCTTGATATTTAAGCTCAGTTGTAAGCTAGCTAGAATATTAGAATGGAATGATCACAAAGTCAGTACATCGAATATTGACAGTATTACCACAATATTAAGAAAGGACAACTAATTCGTCCTTATTTTCGTTTAGGGAGTGTTTACATGAAACTAGGATCATCCTAGCACTAGGATCATTCTATAAGGCGAATCACCTACTATATATACATTTGCTGCATTCTGTAAATTACATGGACACTTTTTTTGTCTTCACTTCGGATACTACCCGGACGACTGGAGGCAATATCTTTTATTTCAACGCCGCCATCAAATTAAAGTTGGTCTGCATACCTATGGCTTAAATTTCGAAATTCGCCAAAAAAGTCATAAAAACCTCAGTTTTATCTCTAAAATTCTCACAAATATTTAATTTCTAAAAATCCTCAAATATCTTTAATAGTCCGTTCTCGATTAAGGGCAAAAAAGGGTGTGATCGCGACAAATCCCGTACAAGCACCAAACATGGTATAGATATTCCTTTAGGTATATGAAACAATTTCATTTTCTTTCCTTTTTTGTGGATAGAGTGGTTTTCATAAACCTGTGAAACAAAAGTTAATTATTAGATAGTAATAGCCAGATTCAAACAATAGAAAACAAAGGAATTAGAGACTAATAGTACCAAATACACTAAAATGTATTTCACGGGTTTATGAAAATCACTCTATTTCTTAGTGGATAATGAGATAAATATCTATTAAACAAAATAAGCATATAAAAATGCCTTAAATGCCCTCAGGTTTCCAGCAGTTTCAAAATGAACTACTTGTCACGGAGGGCCGTGACTCAAAACATTTGCATAATTGTTAAAAAGCTCGGAATGACTTTGTGAAGCCACAGGAAGCATTAATACAACATGTATCGCGCCAATTTAATCCTTAGAAGTTGCGATACAAAATTTGCGCTGCCTGTGAGACGCAAAATTATGTAGTCAAAATTGCCGCCAAAATCTCAACAAAATTTCAAAACCAGCGAGAACCATATCTGCTATAAAGAAAGACAAATGCCTATTGTAGCTTGTGAACAAAATATCGAGACATGAGAAGCTAAACGCCAATGTTATCCTCAAGCAAACTTGGGGAGCAATTTTTGTGACCACGAGGTGAACGTTACGAATTTGTATTACTTCGACTTCTACAAATTCTGTCGAATTGTTTCCTGAAATTAATTTTCTAGGTATTGGGTAGAACAAGATGTTAACATGCCTGTTGCCAAGTGTCGTTGTCTTTGCTGCACTATGTATAATTCAGTAAGCTTCAAAAGTAAGCAACTACATCAAGTCGACGTTTGAGCTGCTAAGGTAAAACCCTCATGGTTTGTTCATTTATTCAAAACGACACCTTACTATCTGTTGCAAAATTCCGCACGGGATCTAGACTTTTGGGAATAAAGACAGTAGTTTTCTGAATACAATTGCTTCTGAGTCTAAATCCCGCAACAGATAGTAAAGTGTTGTTTTGAATAAATTAACAAACCATGAGGGTTTTACCTTGGCAGCTCAAACGTCGACTTGATGTAGTTGCTTACTTTTGAAGCTTACTGAATTATACATAGTGCAGCAAAGACAACGACACTTGGCAACAAGTATGTTAACATCTTGTTCTACCCCATACCTAGAAAATTTCAGAAAACAATTTGACAGAATTTGTAGAAGTCGAAGCAATATAAATTCGTAACGTTCACCTCGTGGTCACAAAAATTACTCCCCAAGTTTGCTTGAGGATAACATTGGCGTTTAGCTTCTCATGTCTCTATATTTTGTTCACAAGTTACAATAGGGATTTGTCTTTCTTTGTAGCAGATATGGTTCTCGCTGGTTTTAATTTGAAATTTTGTTGAGATTTTGGCGGTAGTTTTGACTACATAATTTTGCGTCGTCACAGGCAGCGCAAATTTTGTATCGCAACTTCTAAGGATTAAATTGGCGCGATACATGTTGTATGTAGTCCCCTATGCCTTTATACTGGATTGACAAAATAGGGAAAAAATTCACCTTAGAATTTTGGATTTATGACCAATTTTTCTCAAAAAGCTACTTTTAAAAATCATCTTGAATTATTTGATCTAATTCGCAGAAAAATAATTACCGGTACAAATTTCAAGGCTTGTAGACAAATGGCTGTAAATTTCTCAGAAATCGGACAAGGTTTTGATATAAAAAGACGCGATTAAAATTTATGTCTGACAAACAAATCAATAGGTACGGGCCACCTTAAATGAACCATTTGAGTTGGCTAATGCAGCGACAACGAACTTCAGCGTGACTTTTTCTTGCCAAAATCATGCAAATATTTTGAGTCACGGTCCTTCTTGACAATTAGTTTATTTTGAAAGTCGAAACCTGAGAGCATTTGTATATGCTCTCTTAACAGATATTTATCTCATTACCCATGGAGACATATCGATATCCACAATAAAAGCAAAAGCATTGAAATATGCGTCAATTTTCGGCCTTTAAATTTTCGAATTTGCATAATGTAACGCAAGAATGACGAGAAATTGCTGTGCTAAAAAAAACTCATTCTGATACTCGAATTTCGTGGCACCCCCTCTTAACTTGTTTCATATACCAAAAGGATCATCTGTACAAAATTTGGTGCTTCTACGCTATTCGTCACGATTTTTTCCCTAACAGAACGGACTATAAAATGTTCCTTTGAAATTTAATATTTAAAGCGTATTTAAGGACGGTGGCCCATAATGGCGAACCATTTTTTTTCCAGTTATTTTATATTTACTTTGTAGAATGGGTAAAGGTCTTTTAATTAACGAAAAAAAAATTGGGGGTATCCATGCATTTTACGGAGATAATTAATGGTAAACATGGCCAATAACCGCTGACCAGCAATTTTTTAAATCTTTAATATAATTTCATTTTCTCCAATGTTATTTCATAAAGAAGTACAGCGAAAGTGATAAAAGCATCTAAAGATTGAATCCTTCAAAATGAAAGCAAAAAACGTTATTACTGTAATTACTAGTACGTGTTTTTTTAGATTTTTTGGCCTGTTTTTAATTCTCAGGAAACCGGATGTCAAACGCTATTTCGGAGAAAATTATACGGCGAAATATTGTTTTTGGCGTGATTTTTTGAATACATATAGCTTAGTTAATCTAAAACCGAATAAGAAAATAAAATTGTGGGGTATCCATGCGATTTAAAAAGTTATTTGCTGAGAAACGCGCGAAATCGTATTAAAATTTGCCTAAATGACCATGAAATCCCCACCCCTCCCTAGAGAGCGGCAAGGAATACAATGCATTATGGGACATTTCCAAGATGGCGGACAAACGGTATTCTTTATTTCCGGTCGTAAAAAGAGCCGTTAATTTTTCATGCACTTTTAAGTATCTAGAATGAATTCAACTTTAGAATATGAGAAACCATGTATTTTTCTTCTCAAAATCAGATTTTTCTTTCACAAAAGTCGTAAAACTAGTGTGTTTTACGATGGTTTTTGTGCGAAAACGATCTTCGAAAAAACGTTTGTTATTCAAATTTGTGTGACGTCGCGCGCGCGCTCGTTGAGTCAAATGCGCAGAACACAATGCGCGCTGGAAATATGGGCCACCGTCCTTAATTTTGCAAAAATGCGGGTTTGCTGTGGTAGAACCACAAGCCTTACATGCTTACAAGGCATGCTGGGAGCATGACTTGTGGTCTAAACTGCTGACCAACATTGTCTTGAAAGGGCGTGGGCAACGGATGTTCTCACGTTATTTGTTAGATTTTTAATTCTTTTTTTACCACAACTTGTAATTTTGTCGCTTTCTGATTGGTCGAGACCCGTGGTAAATAACTAAAGAGAGGACATACCATGGATCTGATGGCGTCTTCTGTCACGCAAAGCAAAGTCAAACTATTTGACGCGTTTTTTTTGAAAAAAGAAGACAATATTTTTCATTTTTAATTAAGTAAAATGACTACAAAAATCGAAAGTCTAATTGTTTTCGTCAAGAAAATCGATAGCTTCTAACAAAACCGCCAGATTCACAACTGATTTTACAGAGCCCGATGAAAATTTACAAAATTTCGCGCGACTTTCATCCACGGAGATGTTGATGTTGGTGTTGAAACAACTCACTAAAATGCCACTTTTACTAGGTACGTTTCATTTTTTGCAAATTAACTTTAGGAAAGCGATTATATTACGTTAACTGTCAAACCAGTTTTCACTGTTTTGTAATTCTTGACAAAGCCAAGTAAGTTAAATTGCAGACGTTTTCTCATTTTTACTTGAAATATCAGATAACATGGAGCATAGAAATTACAATAACGGTTGTAAAGAAAAATGATTTTTTTATTCAGAAAAGCTCGAAACAAAACATTATGACTTATGAAAATGTACACTGACTTCAAGACACTTACACCATCGATCATATGAAATCGCACACGGTTTTCACAATTAAGGCTGTTTTTGCCTCTGATAACCACAAGGAAAGAGCAATCTCCTAGATCTTTCCCAAATAAAACATTGTTTTCAGGTCTCGGATGGAGTGTCTATTAGCATTACTAATCAAAAATTTCACAAAACATCACGAGGAAAAGTACTAAAACTTACAGTTTTCAAAGCGGCGCCAAGGTGACCAAAACTCTCAAATGTCACGTCGATTCTATCAAAACAGCTACAAAACTAGTTGTAATATTGACTCATAATATGTACTAATTCAGAGTACTTGTTTTCAAGAAAGTGTTTGACAGTCAGTATTCATAAAGAAGGGTCTCAAAATAACTGTAAAACTTTGCAAAATTCTGGCATGTCGGACCGTGACAGGACTCGATCTCCGCACAGTTGTGATTTCAAGTCACGTTTTGGTCATGTCACGAAATGCAGTCACGCTTTTATTTTGTGGTTTTGCTACGCCTCGTGAGTCCATAACATTTTGACCATGTGTGACGTAATATCGTGGTGAAGAAGAGTACTGACATACCGCGGCTTTCCATCGTAAATTTGTTAAATAATAATGTTATGACATCTATCTTTTTTTTTTTTCTAAATTTCAGTCTAAAAATCCCGTTAGGCTCCACAAATCCCGAAACAAAATCCGGATTTCTGTCGCTAACCCTACACTTTAACACTATGACCACATATATGCTTTCTATTTTTTTTCCACAGGGAAACCAACCATACACTTCAAGATAACTCTCAAAAGTTCAAGTTGCCTCCAATTTTTGCGGGTGCCTCCAAAAATGATTTATCAGAAAGGGAGGTCAGTGAAATCTATCGAAAACATGCTGGTGACTATGAAAAGGTTAGCTTCTTTTCCTGACAATAAATAGTTAACATCAGCTCTAGTCTACGTAGCCACAGTAAACCCAAGATCAAAATTTAGTAATTTTTTCAGTCTTATTTTGTTCTTCTTGCTAAATTTACAAATACATGACATAATAACAAATGAATATGACTTTTGTTGTGGAAATTTTGAGGAAATTTTGAAAGTATTTCTGAACTTAAAAGTCCAGTCAAACGGCTCTAGTTTAGAGCTTGGGTTGCCTGTGGCATAGCAAGCGTTTCTTTGGATACCTGGGTAGAGGTAGAGAGTTCGGTTGTCAGACCTTGTTTTTGCTAACACAGGTATCCCACCCAACTCTTTCCCTTTTACTTCAAAGAAACGCTCACAGATTATTATTTATCTTATCTCTTGAGCTGTTCATGATTTTGCAGGCTACAACAGGTAGCCCAAGTTTACTGTTTATGTTGATTTACAAGCTACAATGTAGCTTCATAGTTTTAAAGGCTTACAGTTTAAGCTGCCATTATACCAACAGGAAACAGTGCATCATGGCTAATACACGTGTATACGTTGACACACGTTCAATTATGATAGACCAAGAGTCAGGGAAATGTTTGATATGAAAGTGGCGATAACTTGAACGCGGGTTACCGTAGCAACGACACGCCATCTTTAAGAAGGGTATTTTTCCACTGAATAAAATCAATAAAAACGCACGTTTTCTACAGTGAATCTGTTTTGCAGTTTCTGTCCAAAAAAGATCGCCCGCGCGCGGCGTGACGTCACCAAAGTAGAAAATTCAAGTTCCAGTGTTGCGTATGCTCATGAACGTACGCTCGCACGTGCTAAACTATATATGGAGCTACCTTAAACCTCAATAAATTTCTTATTTTTCAAATAGAAAATCTCAATAACATTATATCCCATTGTATTTCATTTGTATATCACTGATTATATGATTTTCCGGATTATCAATTTCAGTTCAGCCATGAAGCAGGATATGAATCTTACAAGTACTGCGTCAAAACATTTGACGATGCTGCCAACAAAGTTTTCAAACTTACAGATGAGTCTTCCAAAGCCATGCACATCCTGGACATTGGTGCAGGGACTGGTCTGCTTGGTAAGTTGCTGAAAGAACTCGGCTACAAAAATGTGGACGCCATCGACTGTTGTGAAGCCATGTTGCAGAAGGCAAAGGAAAAGAACGTGTATCAGAAAATCATGGCCAAATTTGTTGACGAGAAAAAGAATGAAGAAATCAAGGACGGTGAATATGACGGCATGGTAAGCTCTGCAGCTATTTCAGCACCGCAGATCCAACCACGAGCCTTTGATGAGATGCTTCGTTGGCTTCGAAAAGGCAAGTACTAGGTCATTAGATGAATGACTGAACAGCCCTTGAATGAAAAATCTCTGGGTTATATATGACAATTGACTGGATTGTTTCAATTAAACGTTTCTGACTAAATTGTTTGTCATTTCACGGAGAGTAAAGTCGCTTGACAACCGCTTGAATCATTCGGCGTATCTTGTTGAAACGTTTGCTGTTTGTCTGACTTGTTTTGAGTGCCTATAAAGGAAAAGATTATGTCTTAATCATCTGGTCAATTGTCGCTATAATCTACGAGAAACTCTGTATCATCCATAAATGTAATAACAACCACAAATGTAATACCCATCGTAAATGTAATAACAATCAACCATAAATGTAATAATAATGGAATCCCCACCATAAATGTGATAACAATCAACCATAAATGTAATAATCGTTAGTCAACACAGGATCACGTGACAGATTCCATCCATTCTTTACTGACATTAGTTACGACAATAATGATTCTGTAGCCGACTCTCGAGATACACTCAGTTCACTTGGCACATACAGAAGTACATATCAAGACGAGCATAAAGCTCAATAGTCATTTGTAACAAGACATACGTTTTAGCACGTAGCCTTATTCTAAATTCTTTGTATGTGGCAGGTGAAGCATATCTCGGAAATTGACTTTTGTATATCAGTATGCTCTCTGCTAGTGAATACTATGCTAAAAATCTGTAGTTAGCAGCGTTTTTGAGTTTATATTTCATTCACTCATTCATTTTATTCATTTCTAGGTGGACTCTTCTGTTTTACTGCCCGAAAAGAAGATCTTGAAAATAGCGACCTTGGCTACAGCGAGAAATTCAAACAATTTGAAAATGAGCAAAAATGGAAACTGTTGTTCAAGGAAGTAGTGGATTACTACGCCGAGCCTGGCATACAACAATCGTATTTGAAGAAGGCTTGCCTCTTGGTATATCAGAGGCTGTGATTTAATTAAATTCAACAATTGCAGTGAAACGCACGTTAACTTAAAATTGCTTTAATTAAACTCAACAATTGTAGTAAAACGCACATCAATAAAATGTCTCGTTAACTTAAAATTGCTTTGTCGTTGTTTAAATTATGACAGACATTTATCACAGTGCCTGGCTCTGATCGATCATGAATATTAAAGGTTATTTGGAAATACAACTAAAAACATTTATAAATCCATGGTCGATTTGGGGACCCTGTGGTAATACAAAACGCGCGGTCATAGAGTGCGGTCATAATGTGTTAAGGTTAGAGCAGATTTCGTGTGAGTGTGAAACGGACCGCGCAGTACCGTGACCGTGTCAGTGCCGTGATCTCTATAAAACATTCGAAATTTCTGCCATAACCGTGCCGCGACTGTACTGTGCCGTTTTCACAGTCATACGAAATCTACGCTAGGAACACGTGGCGAAGCCAACGCCCACCACATTTTCAAAGTATTTATATCAAAGTACAGAGACATAAACGATCGTTTCATATTGCTTTCATAAAACACCTCTGAATGTTTTAGTTCTAACAACGTCTCTGTCCTCTGATAAAAACATGGTAGCTAGCCAATCAGCGCACACGTTCTATCACAAATATCTTATAATAGCTAATAATATACCGTTTCAATGAAGGAATATTGGAGATTTTATTGGTACCAAAAACATAACGTATAATTATGACAGAAATTGAAATTTCGTTAATAACATGTGAATAATAGTGGAATTACCTATCTCCCATCGCCTTTAGTTCTGACAAACTTTTTTGAAATAGGTGTATTCTTCGTTTGCACCTACGTCATCGAAAAATTATCTTAGTCCTAAACAAAATCCAAGTACGTCCACGTGAAAGAGCAAGTAAAACTATGTAACTCTGCAAAATTTTTAGCTAGAACATATAATTTTTGCAAAGATATTAGCGATTATATATGCCATTTTTTTAGTAGGAACTGTATGGCGAGGTCATGTTTCTATTGCTCCACGGGACACCAACATTTCAGAGGGTTTCAGAGCAGTGAGTAATGTAAAAGTACTTTCACGTAAACGACGAACTAAAAGTCTGTAATTCTGTAGAATTTTGAGCTGAACCGAGTTTTTGTTGCAAAGATATAGGCGATTTTATATGCTCGATCTTTTTACTAAGAAATATATGGCGACGCCATGCTGGAGGACATCTTATGTCTCTAATGTCCTCCAACATGGCGGCCAACATTTTAAGAACATAATTTCAAACTCAAAAGTGGCAAATATGACTTATTTTAACTATAAGTAGCAATTCAAAATGTATATCAAAACATCAAAACATACTACTGTAGTTTGATAGAAATTGTAGTGATTTCCACGGCTTTTCAGGCCGGTGACTTTGCGTTGTGTGACATAACACCGGCTACAACTTGCCATATAAAACATCTTGTGCATCAAATTATTTGGATATAAGTTCAAAAATGATCTCGAAACGCAGTTTTCTAAATTGGACGAGAAATTAAATTTTAGTTCAAATTTTTTGAACCTATGACGTAACGTGCAAACGAAGAATACCGAATTTCCTGTGAAGGGAATCTACTGATACGAAATGAACAAGTTTTTCAAGTGTACAAGTTTCTTTCTAGAGATGAAATCATTTCGGACAGATAGACACTGCTAAGCTAAATAGCGCGCTCTGAAAAACTGTGCTCGTCTTTCTGCGAGAAGTGCTGCTAGCTCAACACATGCTGGCATAAGCCAGCGAGGATGACGCCAAAGCTGTCCAACTGCCTTGAATGTTTTTCTCTCTTTAAAAATATGCTCTGCTAACTCGTTTATTAGACTTTGCACAGTAGCTTATTACAAGCTAAGCAAGAGTTCGTACTACAAGTTGAGGTAGAACCAAGCCAATCAAAAAGACTTTCCTTAGTCGGTGTGGCTGTCGGAAAGAGTTCCTTACTCGACCACTTTCCTTACTTAGGGCTGTACTTTCCGATCAACACTGAGGCGTACCCCGAACTTGCCTCGCTAGTTTGTACAAAGACTAAAGAGTGTTCGAGTGTAACAAATATCGACAGTCCTTGAATAACAACTAAACTGAATCTAATTTCCTGTTTACATCATGCTGGAACAATTGTTCTAGCTTATACCAAGTTCACAGGTGAATAAACACATCTAAATTCATCCACCGGATTGAATATATACATCTCGTTACTTACTCTCCTATAAATACCTTAGCTTGTTCTGCTAATATACCTTAGCTTGTTTGTTACACCAAAAATACGCCAAATGCAATCTCAAACGATCCACTCTAACATACCGAACAATTACGTGAGCTGCCCATCGTGTAGAACCTACGGACTTCAACTGCATCGATGGACTGTAGCTGACTGCTTCCCTGTTTCTACATCACTAGTGGCCAGACTTCCAACGCCCGGTCTAGTTGAATAGGCGTGGTACTGAATTAGTATTTCAGGACGGGGCTTGTATCACCCATAAATGTAATAACAACCATAAATGTAATCCCACCATAAAAGTAATAACATTTATCCATAAATGTAATGATCAACACCCCCCCCCCCCAATAAATGTAATAATCGACCCCATGCACCATAAATATAATAATCGACCCCCACCATAAATGTAATAACATTTAACCATAAATGTTAATAATCAACCCCAACCATAAATGTAATAAAACGTAACCATTAACCATAAATGTAATAATTGTTAGTCAACACAGGATATCACATGATTTTTGCAACCATTCTTCACTGACTTGTATCTATTAGTGGGGTTCCATTAGAGCGATAACACTAAAACCGTGAAACAAGTACTAACTAAAAAGTACAAATAGTACTAATGAAACAATAGAAAACAAAGTGTTTTGCTACTATTTGTCTCTATTTAGTTGCTAAGTTATTTCACGGTTTTAGTGTTATCGCTCTATTCATTACATTTATGGTTGATTGTTATTACATCTACGATGGGTATTACATTTGTGGTTGTTATTACATTTATGGGTGATACAGACTTTCTCGTAGATTATAGCGACAATTGACCAGATGATTAAGACATAATCTTTTCCTTTATAGGCACTCAAAACAAGTCAGACAAACAGCAAACGTTTCAACCAGATACGCCGAATGATTCAAGCGGTTGTCAAGCGACTTTACTCTCCGTGAAATGACAAACAATTTAGTCAGAAACGTTTAATTGAAACAATCCAGTCAATTGTCATATATAACCCAGAGATTTTTCATTCAAGGGCTGTTCAGTCATTCATCTAATGATCTAGTACTTGCCTTTTCGGAGCCAACGAAGCATCTCATCAAAGGCTCGTGGTTGGATCTGCGGTGCTGAAATAGCTGCAGAGCTTACCATGCCGTCATATTCACCGTCCTTGATTTCTTCATTCTTTTTCTCGTCAACAAATTTGGCCATGATTTTCTGATACACGTTCTTTTCCTTTGCCTTCTGCAACATGGCTTCACAACAGTCGATGGCGTCCACATATTTTGTAGCCGAGTTAACAAGAACAGCAAATCAATGATAATGTGCAATGACTAAATGCTGCAGCAGTTCTTAATTTTGGAATTTTCCGCCAAGCCATATCAGATTTCGCGACCTGGTCAGCCCGCCACACAATCAGTGTCTGACTATCGAATTGAAGTATTGCCGAAATTAAACTGAACAATGAACAATGATTCTATAATAACAGCACCAACTGTTCAGTGTTTACATTTTGAGAAAAACTCTATTCTTCGTTTGCAATCACGTGGTATATTGAGGTTTTGAAATTTGGAAATACTGATAACTGATTTTTTTTGCCAAATAAAATAAAATGCTTATGGGCTTGTACAGCATGCAATTAAAGCAACACCTTTGGAATAAGTTTTGGAGTACAAAAGCAATTACTTTATCCGGCGAATGAAATTGCTATAAAATGCATGGCGGCGCCATCTTGGAGGAGGTCATGGCTGATCCTCCAACATTCATGGCGGGGATGCCAAAATTTTAGAACACAAATTCAAGCATAAAGTTGACAAGTATCAAATATCATTTAACTATAAATAGCACTTCGAAGTATATAGAAAATCAAGCTAATTTAATTGGACACAATTTGTAGTGATTTGCACGGCTTTTTAGGCGCGTGACTTTGTGTTGTGCGACACAACTTGAGGCCCTTTGGCGGCTTACAACTCATACCAAAAAACATCTTGCACATCAAAATATTTCAATAAAAGTCCACAGAATAACTCACAATACAATTTTCTGAAACATATGATAAAATAAAACCGATAGGAAAAGGAATGAAATTCTAGTTTAAAGTTTTTGGTCTATGACGTCACGGTAATGTGCAAACGAAGAATTGCGTAAAAGCCTTTCGGTGTTGACGTTTTCACTATAGCGACGCAAACACAAGCGTAAGCAGAAAATGCTCCGTTTTCATTGAGATAACATAGACGTAAGCACAAGAAAAATGATTTTTTTTACTCTTATCTTTATCCTGGCAATAACTATCGAAAGGTCGCTGAATCGGAAATTAAACCCTCTGTGAAACATTAGAACATTACCAGCACAAAACCAACATTCATTTTTTGGTATTTACTTGTGACGCTTTACTTGTTGCTTTGAAGACTTTGAACCACGACAATGTTTTATGAAATAGGTGTATATTACAACAGTGTAAACTGTCGTGCTGTCTCTTAAGCTGCTATCCAGTTAAGGCTTATTCATTTCCTTGTTTTTGCATTGTTGATTTAACTGACTAGAGAATTGCAATTCATATATACATATGACTACACCTAACTGCTTAACTACAATATGCATAGGTACTTACATTATTTTTCACTAGTACTGGTCTTGTAGAATTCTTCTGTGATGATGGTCGACAGGAACGTGCGAGAAATCAGCTAGTGGTCACTCGATTACGGTGCAGTCTGCTTATGAGTGTGAAAAGGACACCGCCCTACCGTGACCGTGTCAGTGCCGTGATGTCTGTAAAAATGTGACCATGGGATGCCGTTTTCACAGTCATACGAAATCTACTCTAGTGATCCGATCACGCAGCAGATAGTCACGCAAGAGAAGATATCCAATCGGCCAATAGCGCATTTACTAGCTAGGGGTAGGGATGGGAAGATTTTGGTCATCACATATCCGACGTGACACGAAGCAGTATCAGTAATAAAGGTGTTTAGTTCCATTTTTGCAATAGGAAAGACTTAACTTGTAGTAAGTAAACTGTTGCTTAATTTATCAGACCTTTGATCAGTGATTCAAGCATACGTGTTGTAACTGGATATACGAATGTCCTCAGACAAACAGTACCGCAACACTTCATGAGTGACTCCTCAACTAATGACCCATTGCTAATGATCGTAAGTATATGCACAGGTAGCCCAAGCTTGCTGTTTGTGCTGATTTGCTGTAGAAATTATAGGGGGACTTTTGAACATTCGAATTTTTGCCTTAAAATGTATTAAAATTCAATGAAATATAATACTCCCAGTGTCTTCTTGTTGCTCGTAATAATCTCCTGACTGAGTTACAGACGATTTCGTTAGGGCCGGGTTTCGGTATATCAGTCCCCAAATCCGAATCGTCTGAAACTCAGTCAGTAGATTATTAAGAGCAACAAGAAGACACTGGTAGTATTTCATTGAATTTTATTACAGCTTAAGGCAAAAAATCGAATGTTCAAAAGTCCCCCTATTAATCTCTAGTAAATCAACAAAGCCGGGTCATTCGTATATCCAGTTACAGCACGAACGCTTGAATCACTGAACAAAGATCTGATGATTAAGCAACAGTTTACTACACGTTAAGTCTTTCATCACTGGTTGCCATATATGGCAAACCAGTCGAAATCTGCAGGGAGTATCTCCGTTTTCTTTTTTCTTTCTCCATTTGTGCAGCAAATCGAAAACGTTGTGCATCATGCTTTGTTATGATTGGCTGAGAACTCAAAAAACAATGCCCTTCATTCATCACCTTTGAGTGCGACGCACTAGTTACTTGTGCGAACTCTTCGAAGTGATCGCAAGCTCGACGCAAGCCAGGACAGAGAGGAATGCAAGATATGATGGCGTCCAAGTGACAAAATGGCTTTAAAAACGGACTCCTCGAGCAGTAAACATTTTAGATACTGAACTTTTGATTTTTCAGGTCTCGTAGCGGATCGTCACTCACATTGAGAGGCTTTTATAGTGGTGGGTACAATAACTGTTATTGGTAGTTTGGTGCCTTTCCTTCGCTCTTCTGCTGCTTCAAAGCCGACAGTAAGGAAAATGAACAAGAAAAAGAAAAAATAGGAGGAAATACTGATTGTTTACGAGGAAGTCACTATTATAATACAATGAAAAGAGCATCAAGTCAAATAGTTAAAAATTCAGGGTGTTTTCCATTTACTAGAACGCCCTAATTCTTAGGAATGATTCCAGTCAGAGCTAATGGACATGTACCATTTAAGAACTGGCCGTTCTGGCCAGTTGGTTCCACTAAATAGAAAACACCCTCAGTTGCAATTATTAAAGACCAATCAGAGCGCAGTTTCCGCTCCACATCTGGTTTTATCGAAGACAAAGAAAGAGTTCGGAGTTGTGGCCAGTCTTATATCTCGATCGCCAGCAACTTACAATGCCGCTGCTTCGATTCGTCAGCATTGCATTGCAAGTTATTGCCACTTAAAAAGTTGCCAGTTGCAAGTAGAACTACCTCGTGTAATCAATTAGGACCTTGCTAAATTTCATCAAAACGATCGTTCACTCTGGAAGATGTAGAACACTCGAAGAGCAACAAGAGCACTCGGCCATATACCGGCCTCGTGTTCATTATGTTGCTTTTCGTGTACTCTACATATCATACTGTATTTTGTACTCGTTGACTGTGTTTAGAATCATTATCACACGTAAATTAAACCTTTAAGAAATTGAATTTATTAAAATAACGAACTCACTTCAGCCCGATTTACCTTTTTTTAAGGCACGGCACCCTTAATTTTGGTCACGCTGGCCGATCAGCACCCGTAATTATTGTGTGACTGACTCAAAATCTGTTGATGATAGTGTTGTGTAACAAGTTGAATCACGTGTTTTGTAATCACGTGATATTAATATTAGTCTAGGTTTACCAGTGTATCCTAGTAGGTATTCAGTATTCACCGAGTATTCTATGTAGTCAAGTAGTCGAGTAATTCAGTATTAATAGTGTTATCAAGTTATCAAGAAGCGAGTAAAGGTTTTCAAGTTTTCAAATATTAGTTAACGTTCTTGGATCAGAACCATTACACAATGGGTTGAGACACCACAACATATATTTGGAGGTCCCACTGAGACTTCACGACCGGCACCGACATGCCCGGGCTACCGAAGCTTCCAAAGTTTAAAGGAGACAATTCACAGTCTCTTCGAATATGGATTCAGGAATTCGAGGCTCAGTTAACTGCTCTTGGCCATGACGATGAGAAATGGAGAGATTTACTTCTGTGCACGACCGAAGGAAAAGCCTTCACATTCTTGGCAACAAGCATTGCCGAATCGGATGGCAAGATAAGCTATGGTGAGTTGAAACCAAAGATGCTGCAACAATTTTGTGGAAGTGATTATAAAAGAACATTAGAAATCAAATTAAGAAGCCTACAATTTCGTCGTGGGATGAACATTAGCAATTTTGTTACTGATTTGCGAAATACCATAAACGAGTTGTATATGATATTGGAGACGAGAAAGCAATTGATCTTATTGCCATTAGCCATGTAACTACTTCGTTAGAAGAAGATCTGAGGGAACCCATTAGAATTTTACAACTGTCCGGGACTGCCACGTTAGAGGGAATTTTAGAACTTGTGCAAAGTAAACTGACAAAGCACGCATTTACGCCGGAAATTCCAGTGGCGTCAAGCGTTGGCGCTGGTTCAAGCGATCGTTTGTCTCGGCTTGAAAAATTAGTCGAAGGACTAACTGATACAGTTCAAAAGTTAACGACAAACAGTAATGCAGCCAGTATCACAAAACCAGACTCTGTTTCTGTGATTATTTGTGATCATTGTGGAAAACCAGGACACAGTAGGTCATCTTGTTTTAAGCTTAATCATCATCATCATATCACTCATGTTCACCTTGCTTTGTAGACAACCTCAGGGCACTTCTGCTGGAATTGAGTATCCAACAGTCACAGGAAATCAGTCTTCACCATCATTATCTTTCTTGCCTGTTGCATGCCAACACCAAGTATCTTTAAATTCTATTCCACATCGTTCTCAGAGTCAGGGTATCGAATAGTACTTGTTTCTGAATGGCATTGTTGTCAAGCCTAGGTATACATTTGTATGTGCCAGATATTTAAAGTGCTGTGCTAGACAAAAGTCACCGATGGGACATGTCTTTGTGATAGTACATACTAGTTGGTCATTTGAGATCCTGTAACTCCAGTCCACATCAGTTTCTACATGTTCTGCCCAGTCCGAAGTTTTTTCATTCACATCCTCTTCTAACCATTTTTCATAAGAAGCTGTGCCATATGACTTCTACCTTACCCAACTCTTCCTCTGTTAGCTCCCATGCCTGTATACAGTACAAGAGCCTTGATCGTATACAAGTGGTGAGAAATTTTACTCTGGTTGACAGTCTAATCTTTCTATCAGTCATAATATATTTGAGATAATTCCATTTCTGATATGCTGCACCAATTCGTACGTATAGAGATTGACTGCTACTCTCAATGTTGGTTATAGTATACCCCAGATACTTGAAGCTTCTTACATTCATAAGGTGGTTCGAACCAATACTCACCAAACTAGGTAGCTCCATCAAATGCTCATCCATGTTGAAGGCCATTGTTTCTGTCTTTTTATATGAGATTTGCAACCTAAACCGTCTAAAGGTGTCATCGTAGTTGGTGAGCATATTCTGCAAATCCTTTAGTAAACTGACGAATATAGCCTGATCATCAGCATACAGTAGCTCTGTGAGTTGTACATGTCCATAAGAAGATGCTTTCTTACGAAGTTATCATGGAGATACTTCATTGGGTATACAGTAGGTGATCTTGAAACCGACCGCGGGGTTGGATTTAATTATTTCACTCCTAGACACTATGACAACAAAGTCCATGCAAACATTAAAAATCAAAGGCGATTCCATGGCACCTTGTCTGCATCCTACAAGGGTATCAAAGAAGTTAGTGGATCCTTTGATGCATGATTTTGTATCGGTATATAATGCACGTAGAATAGCTACCAGGCGTGGACATCTTAAGCGGATATTGAGGCCCTGGAATAGGGCACTTCTTGGAATCCAATCATATGCCACCTTTAGATCGATAAAGGCAACATAGAGAGGTTTTTGGACTTCTTCAATGTCTTGAGGATTTGGCGTAGGATAAAGATAGCATTGCATGTCGACTTATTTGCCCGGAAGCCAAATTTGGATGGTAGCATTGACTCGTAATTCTGTCAGATTCTTTCAACTGTTATCCCTGACACCATCCTTTGAGAGAGTTGCATTTATGCTAAGGCCTCTTTAGTTTTCTGCAAGAGATTTCAGACCTCTAAAGGCGAGTACATGTAATGGACGCTGACAGCCAGTTATTGGGAACTTTGAGGCATGACCATATCATCCCAACCAGTAAGGTATGTATTCCAGCAACACAACAGAATCTGAATATTTATTTAAGTTGTTCTTCATATACCCCATCAGTATCTTGACATCTGCCATTCTTTAATCTCTTCATGCACTTTTTGACTTCTCTAGGATGAGGTGTAGATTCATCAATTTTAGGTAGGTCATCTGGTGGAAGAAGATGAGGGTATTCCTCCGGGTGTTCCAACTCCAGTTGTGGGACATATGGTTGAGAGGCAAAGTGTTCAGAGAAGTGTGTTTCTAGTTTCTCTTGCTGAATCAGCAATCTGTTTTCACGTGTCAATGATGTGTGGCATTTCATTAATCTAAATTCCTCTTCTGCATCTCGCTGTTTGCTTGCAAAGTTTAATTGGCTGGCTTTTGTTTCAAAATAAGCATTTTTAAGCTTTGTGCTCAGCTGTTTCACATCATGAGCAAGTATTTTTTCATCACTAGGTCTTTCTCGCTGTGGTATTTCACCAGAAATTCTTGATAATCGGGATTAGCTTTCTGTGGAGGCTTCTTGTATGGCATTCGTCAATAGTTCTTTGACTTGGTCAACTGTTAGAGCATTATTTGGTGGCTGACTGTCCAACGATGCTTCAGGGTTAGTGCCGTACACAACTTGGACAGATGGGTCATCCCTTAAGTGTCATACGTCTAGGAACACAGTCGGAGATTGATTCTTGAGGAACATCTTTTTCAATTTCCTTTTAGCTGGATGCGGTGATCTGATTCAAAGGGTTGACTCTGCATAGGGTATACCCTGCAGTTTCTGGTTGCACATTTTACAAACCATTCCATCATGATGTAATCTAATCTCCTTTTATATCCCAAATTAGACTTGAAAGACCATCTATGTTCATCTGATTTTGTTACAGACATAGTGTTGAGAATGTATAGGGATGCATCTTCTGCTGTTTCAATTAGCTTTGTGCCATTAATTAAAGCTTGTTAGATTTTGATTGTGATAAGGGCCAACATTTCCAACTGGAAGGATCGTAATCATGACCAATGGTGGTATTGAAATGGCCAGCAGCAATAACTTTATATGATAAATGATCTTTTTTAGTCTGTTGTATGGCCTTGCCGAGGGTTTGGTTGAGGCTTCTTTGGTGCTGATTGCATGTTTTTTGTTTGGGCAATAACAACTGTAGATTGCCAGTTTGATGCCATTCAACTTAACTCTAACCATTGTTAGTCAGTCCTACTAAGATGTGCTGGACATCAACCAGTATAACATGTGGAGTAAGGACAACAGCAACACCTGCCCGAGCAACTTTCAATCCATTGTACACTACGCGCCATCCTCTCAGGATTTCATCTTCAAAACAGATCGTACCATCACCCCGTTGACGCACCTCTTGCATACATGTTATATCATGTCCTAATCTCTTGCATTGTGTCACACAATCCGCCAACTTACTTTCACACTTGCACGTTCTGACATAGGCTCAGTTTTCAGCCGTCGGGGTTTCGTGCGCCCGCGATACTCTCCCCCGTGACGGCTGGGCGCGTGGACTAAGCATTGTTTGGCTAGACCAATCAGCAATCTGCCCCTCGATTTTCAAGGGGCATAAATTAAAATTCCATTGTAACCACCAAACGCTTTCTTCGTGATTTTGAATGATTTCTTCGGTCTGAAGTACGTTTTCACATGGAGATATTAACAAAGGTGATAAGTCAAACCGGGAATTCAAAATTGTTGTTTGAAAAGCTAGACTGAAGAAATTTATTTCAGCGGTCGAGAATTTGATACTCCCAGTTGATCAATAATCAAAATGTCAATAACTGAGTTGCTCTCAATGTTTTCACCAAACAACTGTTATATGAAGTCTCATAAATAACTTGATTTTCTCTCGTACACAAAGTGCACGCTTTTTAACGGACAATGGAGGTCAAAAAAGTTCGTAAATTCATCAAATTTATAGATTTTCACAGACAACTACTTTGACCTCTTGCCCTTGATTTGACAGATAATGCGTTACGTCACAGACAAGACTTTCAGCTCACGCGCCCAGCCGTCACGGGGGAGAGTATCGCGGGCGCACGAAACCCCGACGGCTGAAAACTGAGCCTAGTTCTGACATTGATGGATCCCATTCGGAACGTGTGGTTATTCTTTTTCATATTAAACTTATCAAAACTACTAGTACTAATAATAATACTAATCTTTAGCTATCTTTAGCGCTACCAAAGAAGAGCACATAATCCATGTTCAGAAAGTTTTGGACCGTTTGGTCGAATGTAATCTACGTATTAACATGGCCAAATGTCAATGGTTCCAACCAGAAGTTGAATTTCTGGGACATTTAATTTCTAAGGACGGTGTTAAACCAATTCAGAGTAAGATCAACGATATTGTTAGTTTCACAAGTCCACAGTCCGTGGAACAGTTAAGACGATTTCTTGGATTGGCCGGCTACTATCGTAAATTCATTCCAAATTTTGCTGATATGACGTATCCTTTAAACAAGCTGTTAAAGAAGAATTGTAAGTTTGTGTGGACAACAGATTGTGAAACCGCTTTCCAGGCTATCAAACAAGCCTTGTTAAGTGGCACCCTACTGTCATTTCCTGATCTGGAAAAGCCATTCATACTGCAGACGGATGCTAGCAACTCTGCAATTGGATTTGTCTTAGGACAAGAAGAAGATGGATTTATTAAGCCTATCAAATTTGGAGGTAGAACACTTAATATACTAACTCTGAGAGTAACTACTCTGTCACTGATAAAGAACTATTAAGTATCTTTTATGCATGCAAACAAACTGAAATTTATGTATTGGGACATGATTTTGTTGTTTATACGGATCACAAGCCACTTATCCACCTCAAATCATTCCGTGAACTTGTAAATAGACGATTTCGGTGGATCCAGTACCTTGAAGAACTTCAAGTGAAGATAAGGTATGTTGTTGGTAAAGACAATGTTGTTGCAGATTATCTAAGCCGGAACATTAAGACTGAGACACCCTGGAGTGTCATTTCCTGTAACGCAATCGAACTGTCACAACAATTGTACACGAACAGTGAATTTATTGCTTTTCAACGCCAAGATAAAGAATTATCGCACATCTTTCAATTTCTTGAACAGAACGAAACAGATCGTGATTTCAATTGTGTTCCTCGGGACTATCGTCGTTTTATTCATCGTTTATCAATTCAAGACAACCTACTGGTATTTCATGATCACGGGAACATTATTATCATGTATTATCGTCGTACCAGAAGATTTACGAGAAGAAGTATTGCGTTATTCACATTGTGATTGGTCTTCGGGTCATTTTGGTATATTCAAAACACACCGTCGAGTGTTAGAACGGTTCTGGTGGCCGAAACTTCATGGCCAAGTTGAAACATTCATTTCTAAATGCGAACTTTGTCAAAAGACAAAAACCAGCGGTAAAACTCATGGACAGATGGGAGTACGAGCATGGCCTCATCGTCCTCTTGATCTTGTTTCCATTGACTTTATCGTGAAATTGCCAGTGACACCAAGAGAGCATAAACACATTCTGGTAATAAACGATCAGTTTAGTAAATTTATCAAATGTTATCCTTTAAAGGACCGAACTGCCAAAACCACCTGTAAATATTTATTTGATTATTGCTTAACGTTTGGAATTCCCCTCAAACTTTATTCGGACAGGGATCCAGCATTTGAATCTGAACTATTCCAACTACTAATGAAACAATTTGGAATCAAGAAATTACGAACGAGTGGATATCGGCCACAAGCCAATGGTTTAACAGAACAGAGTAACAGCACGATTAAAAACTATTTGAGGAAATATCTGAATGTCAAAGGATCTCATCAACTTGATTGGGATTTATGGTTAAGAGAATTATGCTATGCATATAATACTTCAGTTCACTCTTCAACTGGTTATAGCCCAGCAGAGTTAATGTTTGGAGGCCGAAAGTTCATTATTCCTCTGGACATTTTATATGGTTCTACCTTTGCTTCTCATTACTCGTTTGAACAGTTCAAACAGGAACTCCAACTGATGTATGAAATCGCGCGGACGCATATGAGCCTTCGACAAGCGAAAGCAGCAAGCTACGTTGACAAGAAGAAATTAAACACCAAGTTAGAGATAAATGACCTCGTCCTCGTATTTGACCCTCGATCAAAAGGTGACAAACTAGGATTGCGATGGAAAGGTCCTCACCAAGTAGTGAAATGCGCCCATCCTTGTTATGAAATTGAAACTCCAACAGGAAATAAATGGTTACCTAGAGACAGGCTGCGCAAAGTTCCAAAAGACTTTGGAGACATTATGGAGGAAGTGGAAGGAGATAGTCTCGCAGATAATGGTGAAAGTACGGATGATAGTGAGGAGGAGGATGAGCATGGAGAACATGAAACAGACGACGGAAGACGTAATCAACGATATAATCTCAGACCTCGTCCAAACCAAAGAGTACCATTTTATTGAACTTTACGAACACTATGCATTTATGTAAATAATGATATTCAACTATTCTGATTGAACTGATTGAACTTTAAGATGAAATATGAACATTGAACTGAACATTTGTTTAAATTTACAATTTTAGAATCATCTGAACGTTTATCTTTAGTTTTTACCATTTATTATTATAGTATATATGTTTACAAAAAAAAAAAAAAAAAAAAGAAAGTAAGGGGGGAGGAAATATGTTGTGTAACAAGTTGAATCACGTGTTTTGTAATCACGTGATATTAATATTAGTCTAGGTTTACCAGTGTATTCTAGTAGGTATTCAGTATTCACCGAGTATTCTATGTAGTCAAGTAGTCGAGTAATTCAGTAATATAGTGTTATCAAGTTATCAAGAAGCGAGTAAAGGTTTTCAAGTTTTCAAATATTAGTTAACGTTCTTGGATCAGAACCATTACACAATGGGTTGAGACACCACAACAATAGGGGTGCCACACCCAAAATAATCGGTCCACATTCCAAGAATTAGGAGTGTCGTACCATAGAAAGATGGTCGTGCATGTATAGATCAGGTTTTGTGCCAGCTAAGCATCCATTAGGAAATTAAATGAACTGCCAGTGTGGATTATAGTTTTTGATAAACAAACATTAAAGCTTTTTTCAATATCATGGAATTACCAACGTTATCAAAATAATCAACTAATTCTTTGGTGATTAGTTTCCATTTTGATTCTTCTTCAAATCGAACCAATTTCGTCTTGTAACCAAGGCTTTCCATTTCAAAATCCGCTGTTCGAATAGTGAAGCCAAATAGTCCACCTAAAAATAATCATGATGTCATTTAATTTGTGCTGGATAGCTGAACAGTTCACCATCTTTCGGCTCCAAACAGATGCCCTCCCCCTCAAACCTGTGTAATATGAAGGACTCCCGCCTCGCCGGCGCGAGGCCACCTTCAATTCACTTTTATTGCGCCCACGAGCCTTCTTCACTCGAAGACTCGCGAACTCTAACCCTAAACCCTAAAGATGAGGGTGTGGCACATATTAAGTCCATGTGGAGAGAAGGGAAGGTCGGAGCTCGATATCGCCGCGGTCAAATGCATGATATGTCGAGTCGAGCTGTTCTGTATAGGTGATGTGATGATATTGATGTTAATCCAATCCACGAGTTATATACGCCATTTGCGGTTTGAATTTTTAAACAGCTCAGAATCTAATGCGATGACCCAAATATTTTTCATACTATTTTATATCTGCACATCCTAAAGTACACATTCTTACAAAAATCTCATGGTATGAAAGTCATTTATTATAATTACAACCAGCTTCCAACCTTTCTATTTACCTTTTTTAAGCCAACGAAGCATCTCATCAAAGGCTCGAGCCTGGATCTGCGGTGCTGAAATAGCGCCAGAACTTACAATGCCGTCATATTCACCGTCTTTGATTTCTTCATTCTTTTTCTCGTCAACAAACTTCACCATGATTTTCTGATACACGTTCTTTTCCTTTGCCTTCTTTAACATGTCGTCACTGCAGTCGATAGCGTCTACATTGGTGTAGCCGAGTTCTTTCAGCAACTCACCAAGCATTCCGGTCCCAGCACCAACGTCCAGGATGCGTAAAGATTTGAAACAATCGTCTGTTTGGTTATACACGGTCTTGACGGCAGCGTCAAAAACTTTGCTACAAAATGTTGGTGCCACGTAACCGGTCGCTGATAACTCCTAACAACAGAACCGCGATTAGGTGAAAAAGGGCCAAACAACAGCGCGCCGCAAAATGCATGCGTGCCTTATGAAATGCCTCCCCAGTGGAAACAGTCGACAATGAAACCAAACTTCAGTACTGGCGAAACTTATATCACAGAAGCCAAACTCAGAACCAAAAATTGGTTATGCAATGAGGTTAAGCCTTTTCTCCTAGTACTTTCACCGCGTTTCATGTTTTCACTCGTGCTCATATTAAGCTCAAAGATATAATATGGAAAAATCTACTGATAAAAATTCTAAAAATATTGGGATTAAGAAGCGAACACGCGTAAGCCCTCGAAATCTCGAGCATGCGCAGTCGTTTTGCCGCGCGCGGTGTGGGGCTGAACTGTAAGTCTCGTAAACTCAGAGGTTCTGCGCCGTACGATACACGTACGAGAAGAGTTCTATGTTGTAAAGTTAGAGTTGTAATTGGTATATGCTTTTGCATGATCGGCTGCACTTTTTCAAACTAACAGAGGGCAACAACTAAACAACTGCAGTGGCCATTACAATGAATACAGTAGTATACAGAATAGCGGTTCTGAGTCGGGCGGATCAGGGCGGATTTGCGGATATCCGCCATGGGAGTGACGTAATGGCTATTCTGGGTACTACTACAATGTGACGTCATCAGACGTAAGAGCCAATCAGAAATCGAAGACCCCTCTGGTTCGTTCGAACACGTCATATCTATTTTTAGAACTGACTTCAGCACGCACGATTGAATTCCTCGAACAATTTACTAGAATAATAATACTAGAATCTAGCTAGAATACTAGAATCTTCATTAGAATCTTCGTGCTGAAGTCGGTCAAAATATATGTCTAAAAATAGTTCTTACCGCTCCGAACCGGTACTATACAGATCTAAAAATCTTTGGTTTTGTCAATCAGTTTGAGTCAAGTTTGTCTGTGTACCTTTCAACCATATGAAAAGATCTGAATTGACATATGTCAGAACCACCATGGTTCAGCAACTCCTGAAAAAGCCACTAGACCCAGTGTCAGAGTAGAAAAATTAACTCAATATCAACAAAGAAATGACTTTTCAAAAATTCAACTCATATTTAAGGGAATAAACCAGGATTTTGAAACTTTGAAACGTTTATCAAGCCTCTCGGCGCGCCTTACAACTTAATCCCGAAAAACAAAAACAATGAAAGTCTGGTTGGTTCAGAAAGATTTAAATAATTATACAGAACTAAAACAACACAGTAGTCTCCTTCGCAGTCGTTATTAGTCTAGCTCCCATTCCCCTGCGGTCCTCTGGCTGGCGGGAGAGGACCGCAGGGGAATGGGAGCTAGACTAATAACGGCTGCGAAGGAGACTAACAACACAGCGAACGACTAGAATTCTGAAAATAGAAATGTTAAATCGCTTTGGTCGTACCGGATTTGTACCGAACTGATACCGGGGGTATCGGAGCCATTCCGGCTAAAAATAGACTTGTACCGACACTGTACCATGCAAGGTTCTAAAAATAGATATGACGTGTTCGAACGAACCAGAGGGGTCTGCGATTTCTGATTGGCTCTTACGTCTGATGACGTCACATTGTAGTAGTACCCAGAATAGCCATTACGTCACTCTCATGGCGGATATCCGCAAATCCGCCCTGATCCACCCGACTCAGAACCGCTATTCTGTATACTACTGAATACAGCTTTCTGCGAATCACAAGTTTGCGTCTCCCCAGCCCCCATCCCCTCCCCTCCCCCCCAGTTGCGCCAGCTACGCAGGCTAGGTTTTTTTCCTTTTCTTTCTTCCTTATAAATATAGTCGGGAAATCACAGGCAGAACAAGTCCTGAAAATGAAATCCTCACCTCCTCATAAGTACTTGAAAATACTTTATAAAATTCTTTCATTTGGCTCTCCGACAAATCGTTTTGATTAGAAAAGTCCAAAAGAAATTCTGATAGCTGACCTTGAGTTTTTGAACACCTATAAAGACGACAATTAGAAAATCAGTACAAAACACAAACCTCCTCCCAGCCTCCTCCCAAGAGATACCAGCGATAACAAGCTAATGGACATAATTATTATGAACATAAAATTGAACGGTCAATACGCTTTTGTTGGGCAAATTTCTTCCATTTGGGAACAAGATAATAAGGAATGGGCTTTTTTGATACCCTAAGAGAGACCAGGAAATGCTAAAACTCTAAACTTTAATTTTAACACACTAAAAGATACCAAATCGCTGATTTTTACCCCCTAAGAGATACGACGAGCATACCCGATCCTTTTACAATGGAGTCCCCCCGGGGTAAAATCTCTTTAGAAAGCCACACGATATCGTTAGAATTTCTGGTGAATCGACAGCCTAGTCCCCAGGCGTCCTCTGCGAGCGCTGACGTCACGTTTTGAAACGAGAGACGGGATAACCTGGGGACTAGGCTGGTGAATTTTGCTTACGCAGACTACTCTCAGTAGTTCAGTAATTAAATCCACATATATCTATACCGCATGAACTAAAACAACAATTCTTTGTTAGATTAATTCTCTGTAACAAAAGATATTTATCAAGTACTTTTTTAGCTGCTAGGGCAAGTTATCATTGACATCAATCAGATATTTTTTTTAATCATTGCTAGCATTAGTTGTTTGTTATCAGTCAATTGAAGGCGAAATTTGTTGCTTCAGCCTCTGGAATTTCATTTCTTAACTGATTTACTAAGCACTTTTGTTTTGACAGTTCAATGGTCTTCAATGCCGCACTAATATTCAGTCATCAAATTCACGAACGCTTTTGTGACGTTTTTTATAAGTAATACCATGACCCTGAGGGATATTAGTGATTAAATGTCCCCGAAGCCGAGGGAGGTTTAGTGGAAGTCCCGAGGCCGTAGGCCGAGGGACTTTTACTAAACCTCCCGAGGCTGAGGGGACATTTAATCACTAATATCCCGAAGAAGTCATGGTATTACTTTGTAATACCATGATCACCGAGGAAATAAACGAAAATATGCTTCGCTGTTTGTTCATCCAAAACTTGAAAATATTATACTAAATTGTTTTTATAATGTTTTCTTTGCTTCGCTATGCTCATGCGCAAAATAGAATGCATAGATCCCACACGCGTAAGAGTGTGCAGTGGTAAGAGGTATCGGTGCGTTAGAAAATTATAGAGTTTCGGAACAGCATGCAAAGTTGTCCCGATCGTCCCGATGATTGCGTTAGTTCTAATCGTCCCTCATTAATTATGGATGAGGGACGGTTCTAATCATCCCTCATTTATAATTAATGAGGGAATATTAGAACTGATTTTCCCTCTTTCTATTCATGAGGTAGGGATGTTACCGATTAAACGTCCCTCCAAAAACAATAGATCCCGAGGTGATCATGGTATTACCAAGGGAAGACACTGTTCGGTGTAGACGAGTTTTTTTGGGTTGAAACTTTTCGCTGAATTAATAAGTTTGAATAAGATGTTTCCCCACTAAAATTATGTCCAGAACTTAAGAATACGCTTCAAATTGCCTTTTATTACGAGCGTTAATCGGTTTGAGTCGGAACACGTTCGCAGCATTCGGGTTTGGCTGATCGGAGTGGCTTCCCAAGATACCTCCTTCCGAAGGATGCCTTAGCGTGCTCCAGCATTCATTTTTTGGTATTATATTGACTTGTGACGCTTTACTTGTTAATTGCTTTGAACCATGACAATGTTTTTGAAATAAGTGTATATTACAATAGTTTAAAGGTGCGGTCTCAGTTTTAATCGAATGAACAGCATTTCAGGGAGGCATTCAAAATTGCCGGATTTAGTTAGAGAATAAGAAATATTTTCTCATACACTTCTTTGTAACGAACATACTAACAAAAAACGTTTATTCATTTCGATTCCTTGTTTTTGCATGGTTGATGTCTACAATATTCTACAATATACATACATACATACATTGTTGTTAATGTTGAACTTCTTCAGTCCTCCAGAGCTCCTATTTTTGGTAGACCATAGGTTTTCTATAGCATCCGTCTCTCACAGCTTACTGCTGGTTCTATTATTTAATTGATGCAAACTAGACCACAGAATATAAATGTGATCAGTAACCAGAAACCGTGGACAGCTGTTTCGGCCTTGTTGGGCCTCGTCAGCACGGTGAACTGGATACTGGTCAAGTTCCCACTAAGACCATAGAAAGCCCAAGCTTTTTAGCCTGCGTTGCTGGCGGTCTGCGGTTTTTACAAGCTTTTTGGTAGTATGTTCGTTACAAAGAAGTGTATGAGAAAATATTTCTTATTCTCTAACTAAATCAATTTTAAATGCCTTCCTGAAATGCTGTTCATGTCTTTTTCTTCCTTCAACAGCAATTGCAAAGTCAATTTCTGTCTATATCTTGTAATTACAAAGCAACCGACATGCTAATGAGCTCGGCTTATATATTCTAATAAGCAGCTGTTTGGAGTTGCACGAACAAGGAAAAAGCCCAAAACACCGTAAAAATGCAAGAACACAAGAATCAAAATTTCTGTAAAAACCCGGGATCAGTGAGACAAAAATATACCATGTTACGAGTCTGCGTTAAGTCTTTCACCACTGGCTGCCATATATGGCAAACCATTCTCGTCCCCAGAGCCCACGGTGATACCGTCCAGCGGAAGGCCTTCCGCTGGAGAGTATCACCGTAGGCTCTGGGGACGAGAATGATGACAAACCAGTCGAAATCCGGTGTCTCCGTTTTCTTTTTTTCTTTTTCCATCTGTGCAGCAAATCAGAAAAGTTGCGCAACATCCTTTGTTATGATTGGCTGAGAACGCAAAAAAAACCGATGCCCTTCATTCATCACCTTTGAGCGCGACTCACTAGTCACTTGTGCGAACTCTTCGAAGTGATCGCAAGCCAGAACAGAGAGGAATGCAAGATGGCGGCCAAGTGACAAAATGGCTTTAAAAAACAGGCTCCTCGAGCAGTAAAACAGATGTAAAGTCGAGCTTTTACTGTGCCAAAAGGCAAATATTCAAGAGTATTCAGAAAAAGAATATGGCTTCTTGACTTGGAGTATTCTAGGATATTCGAGACGGATAATATACGTGACGTATTCTAGTAGTATACAACCTGAATTCTTACGCATACTTTACATAACATTTATCTCTAAAGTATTCGGACTCGAATATATGTAAAGTATGAATGCACAGGGATTTTCAACTAGAATACTTCAGATATCCCAAAAAATAACCATTATATGTCAATATAATGGAATTTTTATGTAACGTATAGCTACCTAATATCAACTTAGCAATCAATATGTCAACGATGCCTTACAGGGTGGGGCCTTCGGGCCGCAGGAGTCACGCGATGAGTTAATAGCTACCACGTGGCATTTGGGCGACTATAAAGGCCACTCGCCCTTCCTTAATCTCATCGCTCGAGCAATAGCCTAGCTATCATCAGCACGCGAAACATTTTTTCAAATTTTCCTGAAACGCAAGAGATCCTTTTTACAGGCAAGTACAACTTTTTATTTGTCAGGCTTTGGTTCTTATCTTATCTCCCCTCTTTTTGCTGCTCTTCTCTTCGAATAGTAATGCTACACCACGAGGTTTAGTACTTGGTCACTCATTTGTGCGGCGCCTGAAGGAGTTTATTGCTCAAAAATCAAATACTCTTGATTGCAACATGGGCATCACGGAACCCATTTTTATCAAATGGCACGGCAGAGGTGGTCTGACCATCAGTGAGGCAATTCAGCGCGAAGTGCATATCGTCACGTCCACCGCGCCCGACATTGTGATCCTTCAGCTTGGGACGAACGACCTTTCAAGCTGTCACCCCGTTTCTGTCGGTTCACAGATCGAGGATTTTGTTCAGATACTGCACAATCTTTATGGAGTGAAAATTATTTGTGTATGCCAGACTATTCGACTAGAGCCAGCTACACGAGCGATCAACAGGGGTGTGGAAATGTTGAACAGATACTTGAGAGTTGTCCTGGAGCCACTTCCCTATGCTTTCTTTTGGGGTCATAGGGGGTTTTGGAACTCAAAGAGCCATTTTTACTGTCACGACGGCGTGCATTTAAACAAAAAGGGACAGTTTAAATTTTATCGTAGTTTAAGGGGAGCGGCCCTAAAATCCTTGAGATTCTTATCTCAAATGTCCTTAGAATGCACTGAGTGAGAGAGCCAGTTAACTTGCGGTTTGGCAGTTTCCTTATTAATGTTTTTGCCTAGCCGGTTTGTTTGTGTTGGGATATTTGGCAATCGACTCAGTACTATCATGATGCACAATATGTTTATTGCATCGTATTGGGTAATCAGGCCATGTGTTTTAATATCCCACATTACTTGTGTATAGCACTGTGTGCCACGTATTATTATTGGCTTTGGCATGTTAAGTGTGCATCAAGAAACCACATGAGTGTACAACCCATTTGGCCGCCTGTGTAGGTGTGCTCTATTCACTCGGTATTCTTGCACCGTTTTAGTAGGAACTGCCGCGCGCTTGGGCTTACTCACTTAGGCATATCTCTAATGTTAGTGTTAGGGGATTCATAGAGAACAATTATTACGGGCCGCCTCCCTCACCTCGATTATATTGAAACGGAATAAATTGTGTTGAGAGTTTCCGTGTCATTCTGTG
Organism: Telmatactis stephensoni; assembly: GCA_029948255.1. Taxonomy (NCBI): domain Eukaryota; kingdom Metazoa; phylum Cnidaria; class Anthozoa; order Actiniaria; family Isophelliidae; genus Telmatactis; species Telmatactis stephensoni. The sequence continues at coordinate 199,808 of JALIZF010001336.1, read as the reverse complement.
TTTTTACTTCTTTCTCAAGCAATGCCACCAGTCAGAATTTCTCGCCGACGTGTACGACCCAATTTGGCAGAACGCCCCCCACATGCTACCAATCCTGAAGGCGAAGCACAGTCAACCAGCTCGACTAGCTCGTCCACTTCTAACCTGGTGTCAATCGATGTTCAAGCCTTGACGGCAACTATTTCGACAGCGGTGGCACAGGCTGTACAGCAAGCTCTTGAGCATCAAAGGAGTGCTCCGGCCGTAACATCCACAGCCGGCGAGGGCAACGTTGACAACGCCGTCTCCGCAGCAGTTCAGTCGGGAACGGCAGAGTTAGCACAGGGTACAGGTACTCAGTCTACCCCTTCAACGCAATCGCAATCCTCTCTGAATGTTGCAAATGCAGATAAGGCCGAGCCGCAGACACCGCTCTTCTCAAGCACGGCGATTATGCTTGGCGCCCCCTTGAGCTCAAAAATCAAAGCTAAAATTTGGGCAAACGAATTCGTGCATTTTGGGTCACTCCTTCAGCCGACGGCAAAACAAGAGCGTTTTTCGCTATCGCTTGCACCTAGTGACTCGGGTTCTGGAACGCAGCCCCAGCTAACCTTGGAGCCATGCCAAGCCAAGAAAATCGCCACACTGAATCAATGGATTTCGGCATTTAATACCTTTGTTGCAATCTATACCGAAAAGTTCTCGGGCCAGGCGGCCAACCTTATGAAATATTGTGAGACCGTGCGCGATATCGCTACTAAATCCGGAGGGTTGTATTACGATGAGCAATTTCGGTACCTGAGACAATCAGCCCCAGATAAGTACCCGTGGGAGGTTGTTCATTGGGAATTATGGCTAAAGGCGGTTACGAATGTGCGGCCAGCACAATCAGGAGACAAAAAGGCCACTCGTGCGAAACCCCGTCAGCCCTTTGCAAGAGGGACCTGCTGGACATACAACGCCGGTTTTTGTTATAAGTATTTGTGTCTAGAAAGAAGAAGCTCATTTTGACGTTGATCCTTCGAGGGAGCAACATGAAGAGAGCACGTAGCGATTCCACTGACACTGAACGCGGTTCTGAATATTCTCATGACGGAAGTGTTGACGCAGAACAGGACTTGTGGGACAAGGAAGATATTGAAGAAGTTCTACAGGAACTCTCCCAGAGTATCCCAGAAGATAAGGCTCTAGCGTTTCTTCATACTCTGGCGGCTTCAAAAAGTATTTTATACTGGAATTCCCATGGGGAGATGCTGTATCATGAACGAAGAATTCCCGTGACCAGCATGGCAGAGCTTATCGAGTATGCCATGTTGCCTTTCAATCTTAAAGTCAAAGTACCCCGTGGGTTGAAAACGTTCACTCAAGGATTATCGGAGATCGGTATTGACAAGAAACTGATCCGTTATAAGAAGTTGCTGGCGGATCTGGTTGCTAGGCAACCGGAAGAGGACGAGACAGACAGTGATATTAGTGACGAATCCTCTGAAAGAGAAAGTTTTGAGTCGGACGCTGAAAGTGTTAGTGAAAGCTTAGAGCCAGAGGAGAGTTCCGAACCGGAGCTTTTCGAATCGGATGAGGAACCCAGAGAGTGTCACGTTTGCCGTGACTTTATGAAGTTTTACTCCATTCCGGTGGTTGAATGCCCTTGTTGTTTGTGGCGTGAGGCATATTACTGTCGCGAAAACGAATACATTGAGTGTGATGTTTGTACGCACGTCTTTCCAGCCAATGCTCAGACCACTAAAGTTAAATTTTGTCGCTGTACAGACTGTAACGCTGTACACCAACAGTCCCTAAAAACCAAGAAATTAAAACTCGTGGACGACCACCAAGAAGAATCAAGTGAATTGTAAAATCGATTACTTGAATAAAAGGAATGACTTTGAGACTGATTTGTTCCTTACTGAGTGGTTCTGAATTTCGTTAAGGCCGAGAATAAATGGTCAAAATATACTATCCTCTACGTGTACTCTCTTCATAGCTCAGTTGGTTAGAGCGCGGGACTGTAGTTCCTGAGGCCGTCGGTTCGAATCCGGCTGGAGAGACTCTTTTTCGAAAAAAAATTAAAGCTAGAGGGAACTGAAGACAGTATTTGTTGTACTTAACAAAATAACATTTGGTCTTGTATGGGATCCCTGTGGACCAGCTCGAAGGATGGTTTCCATGGATACTAGAAGAAACCTCTAGATTGTTACTTTCCATGAATGCAGTAGAATAAATATTCAATAGTATACGAATGGCTGCGTCATGTTTTGTTTGACAGTTGCTTTATTTTGAGACATTGAATCAAATACATAAGTCGAATTGAAGTTTATTTTGGGTATTGAAACTGATAAACACAATAGCTCTACAGGTGGCCGTTTCACGAACAAAAGCTCACCCGTCACGCTCTCAACGAGTCGAATGTGCCTATAAACTTGAGTTTTTTCATTGTACATGTTTTTTAAGAGTTTTGTCCCTTTCAATACATTCGGATCACTTTAACAGTGTCTTTGATTACTTGGTACATTTCTGACGATAATGCCGGGTTTCTTTCCGTCCAACTGTAAAGTTCAGCCTCTGTTTCGATTGTGATTTCAAATGGTTTCATATTATCCATCACTCGTTCAATCACCTTAACCACGTTCACATTTCGAAGGACTTCATCAAAGTGAAGTTCGATTTTTTCGTCCTCGGTTAGCATCAAGCATATCACGTTACTGTTTTTGACTTGACAACCGCAGCAGTGTTTAATGTCGAGTTCATGAAGTTGTTTGCGCACCTCCACAGCATACGTCGAAATAAAGAGCTTTTTCATAAACTTGATCGGGTTCATCTTGACTTCCCCTTGTAGTTCTCTCCAAGACTCGAAAGTGACTGGCCTCTTCGCTCATTTAACTGAAATTTTTGTACCGTTCTTAGGACGCTTTTCGATCGTTTGAAGATTTTATGACGACCCAAATTCTTTAACCAATTATGCAAGAATCGGCCTGATGGTAAACAATACCTTTACGGGTGGCAGAATAAAAAAAAAAAAAAAAACAATAGACGCTTCAGCGTGGCGCGTGCCACTACGTTCTTTTGTTTGAAACTCCGAAAAAGTTGTTGGGTTGCTGCGCAACGGAGTGTTCCCAGTATTTCATTCGTTCCTCAGACGCACCGGAAGGAATTTCTTTTGTTTGTCGGCTGCTCCGGAATAATTAATTTGTTGCTTCCGATGCTCCGGAGCTCTGGCTGGCGCAGTACTGTCATTCCATATCTACTGTGGATACTTAATCATTAATACATGTCTACATTACTTTCTAGTTATTTCATTTTAATTAACTCGTTCTGGATTCTAGCTTAAGGTAGCTCGGTCTAGTTTTTTTCACGGTCAACTAGCGACGTTTAAACAGCCGTAGCTCCCGCTCCAGAGCGTCTTTTGCCAAGATCTTTTCACACTTGTCTAGATATAGAATGAAGTTTTAAAAAAAGTATATTTCATTGAAATCCGTTTTATTTTAGTGAAGAAATCATTATGTCGTCTTCTTTACTTAAAGCTCATTTTCGAGAAAAATCGGTCTAAACTTTTAGAGCCATATGTCCAACGGTAAAGTTGTTAGTTAGGTCTACGTTCTGAAGAAGTGTCAAAAAAATCGTACTCATAGTTTTTGAATAAAAACGGTTTTATTTTTTTGTATACAAAAATTCATATGTTTTGTACTGTTTACGATAACAACCTACTCTGACAAGATACAACAAAATCCTTGCTTCCAGTTATTGCCAAGACGTAGTTCTACACTTTCTGTGATTTTCAATAGATTCGGCCAAGACAATGATTTTTAAGAGTGGTACAAGTCATGTAATATTTTTGTTCATTTTCTCGCAAAACCTGAAATTTTTGCTTCTGAACGCGCTAATTAAAAAATCGTCGATGAATTTTCTTTTAATTTCCGCTATTAATTATTCAGAATATGTCCATTTATGGTTCCAAGTTGGTAATCGAAAGAATACCTCTAAGGTGCTCAAATAAAATTTCAAACTTAGGTATATTTGCATTTGCTTCTGCCGCGGTTGTTTTACTAAAGCAGTGTTGATTTCGCGGCCGTGTTTGAGTCACACATATTTGCATGTTTTTTCTGTTGTCACATCACGCACGTGCTGATCGACCGTGCGGAATTGAAATATTCAATTCGACGACAGGCTCACAATTTTGCATATTGACAGTTTTTTGACAAATTGTCAGCTTGTCTTTGGCGGCGGTGGTTATATGCCTTTTTCAACATTTTCTTTCCACAACAGCAATTTTACTAAGACTTCTGTCGTCGAATTGAATATTTCCGCACGGTCGATCAGCACGTGCGTAATGTGACAACAGAAAAAGCATGCAAATATGTGTGACTCAAACACGGCGAAATCAACACTGCTTTAGCAAAACAACCGCGGCAGAAGCAAATGCAAATATACCTAAGTTTGAAATTTTATTTGAGCACCTTAGAGGTATTCTTTCGATTACCAACTTGGAACCATAAATGGACATATTCTGAATAATTAATAGCGGAAATTAAAAGAAAATTCATCGACGATTTTTTAATTAGCGCGTTCAGAAGCAAAAATTTCAGGTTTTGCGAGAAAATGAACAAAAATATTACATGACTTGTACCACTCTTAAAAATTATTGTCTTGGCCGAATCTATTAAAAATCACAGAAAGTGTAGAACTACGTCTTGGCAATAAGTGAAAGCAAGGATTTTGTTGTATCTTGTCAGAGTGGGTTGTTATCGTAAATAGTACAAAACATATGAATTTTTGTATACAAAAAAATAAAACCGATTGTATTCAAAAACTATGAGTACGATTTTTTTGACACTTCCTCAGAATGTAGACCTAACTAACAACTTTACCGTTGGATATATGGCTCTAAAAGTTTAGACCGATTTTTCTCGAAAATGAGCTTTAAGTAAAGAATACGACATAATGATTTCTTCACTAAAATATAACGGATTTCAATAAAATATACTTTATTAAAAACTTCATTCTATATCTAGACAAGTGTGAAAAGATCTTGGCAAAAGACGCTCTGGAGCGGGAGCTACGGCTGTTTAAACGTCGCTAGTTGACCGTGAAAAAAACTAGACCGAGCTAGCTTAAACTTCTCTTTGTTGGCTCGCGATCCTAATATTTCTATTCCGAAGCAATGCGTCGTTCATATTTTTAAACATTTGCAATTTTTGAATGTCGTTTTTTGTCGTTTGAACAAGAAAACAAACGTCTTTTCGCTCGCTTCCTTTGTTTGTGATCGATCAAAACGACGGCTGTTTCAGTCTCAGGCTAGTTTGAACACTATTCTCTAGTACGTCACTGAATCAACCATCCAAAAACTTGGAAAGCTATGGAAATACTTAACTTTACATTAGTAGCAGTAATAGTATACCTTTATTCAGATAGTGTTGTTTATTCATAACGTGTACGGTGTCTATACAACTACTACTACTATTGGAGTGTAAGGTGTTTCGTGATGCCGTTGTTGATTAGTATCAGCTCCAGCCAAGCGAGTATATGCCTCTTTGATCTCCTTTGAAGCATAGCTTGCAAAAACTTCAAAAGTGTCGTGCACATGTTGTCCTTTAGACTACTCAGGTAAGATTTTTCATAGCTTTCCTTGTTTTTATATGCTTGATTTAACCGACTAGACAATTGCAATTCTTATACATCATGTAAGAATTCTCTAGTCGCTTGAATCAAGCATATACAAAAATATGATAATATGATATCAATACCTAATTACTTAACTACAATGTACATACTTACATAATGTTTTCTCTGGTCTTGTAGGTGAGGGGACTGAAACAGCTAGTGGTAACCCAATTTGAACGGATTTTGTATGAGTGTGAAACGGACAACGCCGTACCGTGGCCGTGTCAGTGCCGTGTTGTCTAGAACATTCGAAATTGCTGTCGTAACCGTGCCGTGACCGTGCAGTGCCGTTTTCACAGTCATGCAAAATCTACATGAGTGTAGCCACGCAGAAACAAGTCACGCAAGAAAAGATATCCAACGTACGGTCAACTGAACAACACCGTTGTTTAGATATTTAATTTAGTTAACTGTCAACGGAAGTGGGAACAAGTCTGTTTTGTCTGTTTACATGAAGGATAAAATGATACGCAAAATACCTAATTAAAATGCATTTAGTTCAGACCGCTGCATCAATATCGAATGAATTGCCCAATGACTTCAGTAAAGAATCTGTTCATTCTTTTGCTAACAAAGTTACATAGATAAGATCAATAGCGGGACTTTATTCTGTGAATGATATAGCCTATAGATTGACTGATATATATTTACTAGGACAAATACAATTAAGTTTTCTTCACAAGATTTCGATTTTTTACAATACGTTTCAGTGTTATACATGAATATTTATGGCTATTTTGAGGCCACATGTATATAACTTTACACATTGAGTGTAACCCTCTGTAAATATAGCATATCTATTCTAATACGAATTGTGCATGCGAAGTGCTTGTGCGCAAAATTACATAGAATTAGCACTCAGAGTATTTTAACAAAGAGATTCCGTGCGTCTGTACTTTCTAGCTAATGGATGCAAAGATCACATCAAAATGTGGCGAGGAAAAGGGCGTACGCCACCAGTCGAAGTTGAGTGGTGTTGACTATTATTCTCACCACATTCTGATATCTTCTGTGCATCTATTAGAGCCGATTGAGCACTCGCGAGAAAATACTTATAAAACGTCTAGATCAGTTCTTTCATATTTTACTTAAATAAATTCCATGTTGTCGTGCGTCTGTACTCTAATAATGCACAGATGACGTCAAAATGTTGTGAGAACAAAAAAGTACGCTACGAGACGAAGTGTTGTTCTCATCGCATTTTGACGTCTTCTGTGCATCTATTAGAGTACAGACCCACGGAAAAATGGAATCTATTTGTTTTATATAATATTCGTCGAAACATTTCAACTAACAAGAGCGCGCGTAAGATTCAGTGACGTCATCTACTCTAAGCTTGCTTTCTTGAGTGCTCTACATCTCCCATCCTGTTAATATCACAGTACAGAGATATGACCGCGCGTTTTATATTACCACAGGGTCCCCAAATCGATCATGGATATTTAAATGTTTTTAGTTGTATTTCCAAATAACCTTTAAAATTCATGATCGATCAGATCCAAGCACTGTGATGAATTTCTGTCATAATTTAAACAACGACAAAGCAATTTTAAGTTAACGAGATTTTTATTGATGTGCGTTTCACTACAATTGTTGTAAGTAAAGCAATTTTAAGTTAACGTGCGTTTCACTACAATTGTTGAATTTAATTAAAGCAATTTTAAATTAACGAGACATTTTTATTGATGTGCGTTTTCACTACAATTGTTGTAATTAAAGCAATTTTAAATTAACGAGACATTTTTATTGATGTGCGTTAAAGCAATTTTAAATTAACGAGTCATTTCAACTGATGTGCATTTCACTACAATTGTTGAATTTAATTAAAGCAATTTTAAAGTGGGACGACGATGAAATTATTAAATTATTATTTTTATATTTGTTGACATCCTTATAGCATTCATATTAACATGTCAAAGCGATTTTGTCGTACGATAAAAAGAACAACCTCAAAAGGAGCTATTTTCCTCTGCTTTTATCGGCCACCATTATTCAAAGGAGCACTTGGATGAAAATTGATAACGAATGAAAATGACTTGAAACTCAGTCAAACCGATAATTATAGCTCCAACTATCACCAGGAAACAACATTTCCTTCTTATTTAGAGTAGACCGATAGAAATTGTTAAGTATTTTAGCATCTAAATTTTGAGTAACTGACGTCATATGACGTCAGTTACTTAACGCTATTGTTCTCTTAGTATAGGTTATAGGTTTTAAACACACATTTCTCCGTGATAATGTGCTTAAAATGCATTTTTTTTTTGGCGGAGAGTAGAAAGTTATTGAGCTATATTCACCTTCTGATAAAAAAATAATCAGTTTTCACTTTTCATCAATTTGACCTTTCAAAGTGCCAGATGGATTAATGGCGGACGGCATTTAGAGACAATTCAACTCAAACTTTTAAGTATATAATTTTTTCCCAAATTTTTTTAACATTGGATTTCTATTTTACTCAACTAATATTTTGATTTTTAATCAGAAAAATCGTCTTTCAAACCGTCAAGATTTCATCGTCGTCCCACTTTAAGTTAACGTGCACTGCGTTTCACTACAATTTATTGTTGAATTTATTTAAATCACAGCTTCTGATATACCAAGAGGCAAGCCTTCTTCAAATACGATTGTTGTATGCCAGGCTGGGCGTAGTAATCCACTACTTCCTTAGACAACAGTTTCCATTTTTGCTCATTTTCAAATTGTTTGAATTTCTCGCTGTAACCAAGGTCGCCATTTTTAAGATCTTCTTTTCGGGCAGTAAAACAGAAGAGTCCACCTAGAAATAAAAACAATGCATAAGCAAATGAAATATAAATTCATTCATCTAATGACCTAGTACTTGCCTTCTCGGAGCCAACGAAGCATCTCATCAAAGGCTCGTGGTTGGATCTGCGGTGCTGAAATAGCTGCAGAGCTTACCATGCCGTCATATTCACCGTCCTTGATTTCTTCATTCTTTTTCTCGTCAACAAATTTGGCCATGATTTTCTGATACACGTTCTTTTCCTTTGCCTTCTGCAACATGGCTTCACAACAGTCGATGGCGTCCACATTTTTGTAGCCGAGTTCTTTCAGCAACTTACCAAGCAGACCAGTCCCTGCACCAATGTCCAGGATGTGCATGGCTTTGGAAGACTCATCTGTAAGCTTGAAAACTTTGTTGGCAGCATCGTCAAATGTTTTGACGCAGTACTTGTAAGATTCATATCCTGCTTCATGGCTGAACTGAAATTGATAATCCGGAAAATCATATAATCAGTGATATACAAATGAAATACAATGGGATAATTTTATTGAGATTTTCTAACTGAAAAAAATAAGAACTTCATTGAGGTTTAAGGTAGCTCTATAAGTCCATATATAGTTTAGCACGTGCGAGCGTAAGTTCATGAGCATGCGCAACACTGACTGGAACTTGAAATTTTTTTACTTTGGTGACGTCACGCCGCGCGGGCAATCTTTTTTGGACAGAAGCTGCAAAACATTTTTAAAAGATTCACTGTGGAAAACGTTTCTATTGATTTTATTGAAAAAATAACTTTCTTAAAGATGGCGTGTCGTTGCTATGGTTCAAGTTATCATTTTCATATCAAACAGTTCCCTGACGTGACTCGCCAGCTTAAAGTGTAAGCCTTTACTGAAACTATGAAGCTACATTGTAGCTTGTAAATCAACATAAACAGTAAACTTGGGCTACCTGTTGTAGCCTGCAAAATCATGAACAGCTCAAGAGATAAGATGAATAATAATCTGTGAGTGTTTCTTTGAAGTAAAAGGGAAAGAGTTGGTGGGATACCTGTGTTAGCAAAAACAAGGACTGACAACCGAACTCTCTACCTCTACCCCCAAAGAAACGCTTGCTATGCCACAGGCAACCAAAGCTCTAAACTAGAGTCGTTTGACTGGACTTTTAAGGACGGTGGCCCATATTTCCAGCGCGCATTGTGTTCTGCGCATTTGACTCAACGAGCTCGCGCGCGACGTCACACAAATTTGAATAACGTTTTTTCGGAGATCGTGTTTGCACAAAAACCATCGTGAAAACACACTAGGTTTACAACTTTTGCAAAATACGTATAAAATGTAAAATATTCTAAAATCGATTTCATTCTAGATGGTCAAAAGCGCATGAAAAATGGCTCTTTTTACGACCGGAAATGAAGCATGACGTTTGGCCGCCATCTTGGAAATGTCCCATAATGCGTTGTAATTCTTGCCACTCTCTGGGGAGGGCTGGGGATTTCATGGTTATTTAGGTAAATTTGATCAGATTTCGCGCGTTTCTCAGCAAATTACTTTTTAAATCGCACGAATACCCTATAATTTTATTTTCTTAGTCGGATTTAGATTAACTAAGCTATATATATTCAAAAAATCACACCAAAAAAAATCGCGATATAATTTTCTCAGAAATAGCGTTTGGCATCCGGTTTCCTGAGAATTAGAAACAGACCACAAAATCGAAAAAAAAGTGTACCAGTAATTACAGTAATAATGTTTTTTGCTTTCATTTTGAAGGATTCAACCTTTAGAAGCTTTTCGTACTTTCGCTGTACTTCTTTATGAGGTAACATTGGAGAAAATGAAATTATATTAAAGATTCAAAAAATCGCTGGTCAGCGGTTATTGGACATGTTCACCATCGATTATCTCCGTTAAACGCATGGATACCCCTAGTTTTTTTCCCGTGAATTAAAAGACCTAAACCAAGTCTACAAAGTAAATATAAAATAACCGAAAAAAAAATGGTTCGCAATTATGGGCCACCGTCCTTAAGTTCAGAAATTTCCTCAAGCGAGAAAAAAATTACATAAATAAACGTACCTCCACAACAAAAGTCATATTATTATGTCATGTATTTGTAAATTTAGCAAGATGAACAAAATAAGAAAAAATTACTAAATTTTGATCTTGGGTTTACTGTGGCTACGTAGACTAGAACTGATGTTAACTATTTATTGTCAGGAAAAGAAGCTAACCTTTTCATAGTCACCAGCATGTTTTCGATAGATTTCACTAACCGCCTTCTCTGATAAATCATTTTTGGAGGCACCCGCAAAAATTGGAGGCAACTTGAACTTTTGAGAGTTATCTTGAAGTGTACCGTTGTGGTTGTTTTCCCTGTAGAAAAAAAAAAAGAAAACACTTATGTGGTCATATGTGCTATAGTGTAGGGTTAGCGACAGAGATCCGGATTTTGTTTCGGGATTTGTAGAGCCTAACGGGATTTTTAGACTGAAATTTAGAAAACAAAAGGAGAGAGATGTCATAACATTATTATTTAACATCTTCCATCGTGTTTATATCACAGAACAGAGACATGCGCGCGCGTTAAGGAATATTTAATGGAATATAAAGGAATATTTAAGGAATATAAAACACGCGCGCATGTCTCTGTTCTGTGATATAAACACGATGGAAGATGTAGAGCATGAGAAAAGCAAGCTTAGGAACACGAGGCGTAGCACGTGGAGTGTTTCTCTTGCTTTTCGAGTGCACTACATCTTCCAGAGTGTTTATACCACAGAACAGAGACATAAGCGATCGTTTTATATTGGTTTTATAAAATATTTTCGACGTTTTTTGAGCGAGCCATGTCTCTGTCCTCTGATATAAACATGGTAGCCAGCCAATCAGCGCGCGCGTTATATCTCAAGTATTTTATAATCCTTAAATATCGCATAAAGAATGAATCCGATTACATAAATATTCTGGACCGATACAACGAAAATAAGGACAATGGATGTCCTTTCTTAATACTGTGGATGCTTAATGTATCCACGCATCGTGCTCGATTCTTAAACAAAAAGCTAGGAATCTAATGAATAAACTTAGTAATTATATTTGAAAATATGACCCAGATATCTACAGTAGTCTACAATATACCTACATACATTGTTGTTAATGTTGAACTTCTTCAGTCCTTCAGAGCTCCTTTTTTTGGTAGACCATAGGTATTCTAAAGCATCTCTCACAACTTCCAAAATACTGCTGGTTCTATTGTTATGCAAACTATACCACAGAAAGCCCAAGCTTTTTGGTAGTATGTTCGTTACAAAGAAGTGTATGAGAAAATATTTCTTATTGTCTAACTAAGTCAATTTTGAATGCCTTCCTGAAATGCTGTTCATGTCTTTTTCAGTTCCTTCAACAGCAATTGCAAAGTCAATTTCAATCTGTATCCTGTAATTATACAAAGCCGCAACCGTGGTTTTTACATATGCTAATGAGCTCGGCTTATATATTTTGATGAGCTGTTTAGAGTTGCACGAACAAGAAAAAAGCCCAAAACACCGTAAAAATGCATGTTAACACAAAAAGTATGTCTAAAATAATGTCCAGTGGACAGTGTTAATCAGCTTTTGCAAAAAGTCGATCATTTTGAATTAACTGGTGCACGTGTGAGCAAAGCTGAGCTTTGAACAATTCTAGAAAACTGTTTTTGTTTTGTTTTGTTTTTCGATCCTAAAGGATAGTTGACTTTGAAAATTGAAAATAAAGCTGTTTTTTATATATTAAGCTGTTTTCAATTCTTTATTTTTCCCTTTGCGTACATTTTGCAGTTAATTGTACGTGTTCTGCTTATTAGTCTTCATATTAGTACAGCTCATTAGAATATTCAGAGCTCATTAGCATGTAAAAGTGCGGTATACGAATTCACTCTATTTTATTTTATTACATTATTATTTTCCCTGCTAGCAGAGTCTCTCTCGTTATGGTCCTGCAATGAAAATTGAGAGACTCTGCCGATCTAAGCCGTTTTCTTTGATACACCGCCGTCCACAACCGTGGACGAAGCAAACCGGTTCGAACCGGTTTTAACTGGAAAAGGCTCTGTTGTGATTGGACAGTAAAGTCGCATGTATGTTCGTAAGAAAAGTCTTGCTGTCACGCAAGGTTCAACCGTCTTGAAACTTCAACATTTGTGGACGAAATCGACTAAAGACATACATTTTCAGTTTTATCGTAAATGCAAAATCAAAATTTGGAACCATTTACAATGTTTTGTAGGAAAATACAAATTAAATATGAGAAATGAGCAAAAGTCAAAAGTGACCTGAGGTCAATTAGCTGTTGTTTATCCACGCATTCAGGGAACGTTTTTTGCCTGAAATATGTAATGTTTCTTTCGAATTTCATAAAAATTGCCAGCCATTTGACGTCCTTTATAGTTTTTCCCTAGATTTATTGAATATCTGCGGAAAATAAATGCTCTGGGAATAACTGAAATGTGTTGATTGATGCAAAAGTCTAATTATTCATGTGCGTTGCTAAGTTACCGGAGCGCATGCTCAACAAAGAAAACGGCTTAGATCGGCAGAGTCTCTCATTTTCATTGCAGGACCGTAACGAGAGAGACTCTGCTAGCAGGAAAATTATTATTATGTTAGACGAGAGAAATTATTTAATAAAAACGAAAACCCTAAAACTATCTAAAAACTAAAAAATTCGGACACTTGAGAATTAATGAACAATTTAAATTGAAATCATCTGAAACTTCATTATTCTTATGAAAAGGGGTTCGAGAACCTCTAGATCTAATACACATATGTACTGATTTAATTATCTCAAAAGATAGGCGAGTCCTTATCCATGTAACTCATCTCCAAGGTTCTTTAAGAACATCTGGCATTCTGTCCCCATGCCTCCATTGGTACCAAAAATTAGTGGGGTGAAGGTTCCCATCTCGACATCAAGGATTCTTTGTTGGCAGTATTTTCTTTTCTTTTACTGGTTCTGGTTGCTCTTGGAGTTCACATGCGACACACGTACATCAAAGAATGCTGTTACTCCACGTTGTTACTCCAAAATTTGGAAATCAATTTTCATCCAAGTGCTCCTTTGAATAATGGTGGCCGATAAAAGCAGAGGAAAATAGCTCCTTTTGAGGTTGTTCTTTTTATCGTACGACAAAATCGCTTTGACATGTTAATATGAATGCTATAAGGATGTCAACAAATATAAAAATAATAATTTAATAATTTCATCGTCGTCCCACTTTAAAATTGCTTTAATTAAATTCAACAATTGTAGTGAAATGCACATCAGTTGAAATGACTCGTTAATTTAAAATTGCTTTAACGCACATCAATAAAAATGTCTCGTTAATTTAAAATTGCTTTAATTACAACAATTGTAGTGAAAACGCACATCAATAAAAATGTCTCGTTAATTTAAAATTGCTTTAATTAAATTCAACAATTGTAGTGAAACGCACGTTAACCTAAAATTGCTTTACTTACAACAATTGTAGTGAAACGCACATCAATAAAAATCTCGTTAACTTAAAATTGCTTTGTCGTTGTTTAAATTATGACAGAAATTCATCACAGTGCTTGGATCTGATCGATCATGAATTTTAAAGGTTATTTGGAAATACAACTAAAAACATTTAAATATCCATGATCGATTTGGGGACCCTGTGGTAATATAAAACGCGCGGTCATATCTCTGTACTGTGATATTAACAGGATGGGAGATGTAGAGCACTCAAGAAAGCAAGCTTAGAGTAGATGACGTCACTGAATCTTACGCGCGCTCTTGTTAGTTGAAATGTTTCGACGAATATTATATAAAACAAATAGATTCCATTTTTCCGTGGGTCTGTACTCTAATAGATGCACAGAAGACGTCAAAATGCGATGAGAACAACACTTCGTCTCGTAGCGTACTTTTTTGTTCTCACAACATTTTGACGTCATCTGTGCATTATTAGAGTACAGACGCACGACAACATGGAATTTATTTAAGTAAAATATGAAAGAACTGATCTAGACGTTTTATAAGTATTTTCTCGCGAGTGCTCAATCGGCTCTAATAGATGCACAGAAGATATCAGAATGTGGTGAGAATAATAGTCAACACCACTCAACTTCGTCTGGTGGCGTACGCCCTTTTCCTCGCCACATTTTGATGTGATCTTTGCATCCATTAGCTAGAAAGTACAGACGCACGGAATCTCTTTGTTAAAATATACTGAGTGCTAATTCTATGTAATTTTGCGCACAAGCACTTCGCATGCACAATTCGTATTAGAATATAATAGATATGCTATATTTACAGAGGGTTACACTCAATGTGTAAAGTTATATACATGTGGTCCTTGGCCTCAAAATAGCCATAAATATTCATGTATAACACTGAAACGTATTGTAAAAAATCGAAATCTTGTGAAGAAAACTTAATTGTATTTGTCCTAGTAAATATATATCAGTCAATCTATAGGCTATATCATTCACAGAATAAAGTCCCGCTATTGATCTTATCTATGTAACTTTGTTAGCAAAAGAATGAACAGATTCTTTACTGAAGTCATTGGGCAATTCATTCGATATTGATGCAGCGGTCTGAACTAAATGCATTTTAATTAGGTATTTTGCGTATCATTTTATCCTTCATGTAAACAGACAAAACAGACTTGTTCCCACTTCCGTTGACAGTTAACTAAATTAAATATCTAAACAACGGTGTTGTTCAGTTGACCGTACGTTGGATATCTTTTCTTGCGTGACTTGTTTCTGCGTGGCTACTCATGTAGATTTTGCATGACTGTGAAAACGACACTGCACGGTCACGGCCCGGTTACGACAGCAATTTCGAATGTTCTAGACAACACGGCACTGACACGGCCACGGTACGGCGTTGTCCGTTTCACACTCATACAAAATCCGTTCAAATTGGGTTACCACTAGCTGTTTCAGTCCTCGCACCTACAAGACCAGTGAAAACATTATGTAAGTATGTACATTGTAGTTAAGTAATTAGGTATTGATATCATATTATCATATTTTTGTATGCTTGATGCAAGCGGCTAGAGAATTCTTACATGATGTATAAGAATTGCAATTGTCTAGTCGGTTAAATCAAGCATATAAAAACAAGGAAAGCTATGAAAAATCTTACCTGAGTAGTCTAAAGGACAACATGTGCACGACACTTTTGAAGTTTTTGCAAGCTATGCTTCAAAGGAGATCAAAGAGGCATATACTCGCTTGGCTGGAGCTGATACTAATCAACAACGGCATCACGAAACTACGGTGGCTCCAAAGGGACATCCGAGATACGACACAAAAATGTACGAAATTATTGAAATCTTCGAGTTTTTTACAAAAACTTCAAGATAAATCTTCGAGATAATATATAAATCTTCGAATTACAAAATCTTCGAGATAATGAATCTTCGAGATAATAAATCTTCGAGTTGCGAAATCTTCGAGATAATAAATCTTCGAGTTGCAAAATCTTCGAGATAGTAAATCTTCGAGTTACAAAATCTTCGAGTTACAAAGTTCTTGTTGTAGTGTCCAAACAGGGCAGCCTAGTACCCAGGCGTTCCTCTACGAGCGCGAAGCGCGAGCGAGACCTGGGGCGAGCGCGTAAGCGCGAGAGAACGCCTAGCGAATAATGCCAAAAGTGTCCCTGATTTGACCAAAAGTGTCCCTGATTTGACCAACAGTGTCCCTGACCTTTAGCTGACTTAACAACTTGAATTTTTAAAGTTTTTCCAACAAATTTCGGTGAAATGAGTATCGACATTCACCAATATAGACCAAAAATTGGATTTTTACGAGTTTATATGTTTTTAAGAAAGCATATAGGAAGATTATAGACTGTAAAGGGGATTTCTGAGTCAAGACTACGCACAAGTACATTTTATTCAAATCTATTACATTTTCAAACAATCACAGTTTTAGCAGTGATTATAAAACTAACTGAGTGAAGTTTGTTTACAATAAAATTTGAATCGAACCCTGTTGCGGCTAAAGGGAACTTGATAAATATCAGATACATTACATTTATTACAGAGAATCTGACGGAGATTTATTTTATTTCAAGTGCATAAATATATGTGGATTTAACTCAACTAGTGACAGTAGTCTGTGTAAATAAAGCAATTTCAATTCACCAGAAATTTTAGCGGTATAGATAGCCATTAATTACTAAGAGATTTTACCTTCGAAGTGGAGAATCGAATAGACCGAACACAACTTATCGTATTGCTTCGATCGATGCGAACACACAACCGTTAGAGTTTTGAACTCAGTTCAATTCAGTTAATTTCACATATAGGGTGTCTTGTGAGATCCGGGAGCATTAAACTGCGACGCTACCAGCATCTTCTAAAGCATCACGTTTGCATCTGACTAAGTTAGCGTCCGCCATCTTGAGCTTTGGCATTATTCGCTAGGCGTTCCCGTTGGAGTCACTCTGTGACGTCACGTTTTGAAACGAGAGACGGGATAGCCTGGGGACTAGGCTGCAAACAGGGTATATAATTTGGAAGCATCTCGGATAACTGCCAAACCCCAAGCCTTCAGATCTTGGGAGAAAATGCCGATCTATGCCTCGACGTCTCTTTGATATTTTTTCCGGACTCGTCAAATTTTGCCGTTCTTTCGAAAAACGACTAACATCAGATATTTAATTAATAGGGAAATTAAATGTTGAAAGGAGATATAATTTTTAAAAAGGTAAATACGTCAATAATTTATGAGAAAGGTTTCAAATGCCATAATATCTCGGACTCACCTCACACTCGTCATCCGCCAGGAATTGTGTCCCAGGGCCGCGCGGATAAGTCGATGTATCTCGAAGATTTGGTATCTCGAAGATTTGGTATCTCGAAGATTTTGCAACTCGAAGATTTTGCAACTCAAAGATTTGGTATCTCGAAGATTTTGTATCTCGAAGATTTTGCAACTCGAAGATTTTTTATCTCGAAGATTTTTTATCTCGAAGATTTAGTATCTCAAAGATTTAGTATCTCGAAGATTTGGTATCTCGAAGTTTTGTATCTCGAAGATTTTGCAACTCGAAGATTTTTTATCTCGAAGATTTTTTATCTCGAAGATTTAGTATCTCGAAGATTTAGTATCTCGAAGATTTTTCTATCTCGAAGATTCATTATCTCGAAGATTTTGTAACTCGAAGATTTATTATCTCGAAGATTTTGTACCTCGAAGATTTTGTACCTCGAAGATTTTTCTATCTCGAAGATTCATTATCTCGAAGATTTTGTAACTCGAAGATTTGTTATCTCGAAGATTTATCTTGAAGATTTTGTAAAAAACTCGAAAATTTCGATAAGTTCGTACATTTTTGTGTCGTATCTCGGATGTCCCTTTGGAGCCACCGTACGAAACACCTTACAGTCCAATTATAGTAGTAGTAGTAGTATAGACTGACCGTACACGTTATGAATAAACAACACTATCTGAATAAAGGTATACTATTACTGCTACTAATGTAAAGTTAAGTATTTCCATAGCTTTCCAAGTTTTTGGATGGTTGATTCAGTGACGTACTAGAGAATAGTGTTCAAACTAGCCTGAGACTGAAACAGCCGTCGTTTTGATCGATCACAAACAAGGGAAGCGAGCGAAAAGACGTTTGTTTTCTTGTTCAAACGACAAAAATCGACATTCAAAAATTGCAAATGTTTAAAAATATGAACGACGCATTGCTTCGGAATAGAAATATTAGGATCGCAAGCCAACAAAGAGAAGTTTAAGTGTTACGGGACACAAATCAGAACAATTATTTTGAGGTTGTTTTGAATCCATTTTTATTACGGAATCGTTTTGATAATTATTAACGCTTGTGCGCGCATGTGCAAAGTACGAATTACAAGCCCGCGTTGGTCTCGAAGGGAAATCTGGACAGGCAAGTCATGTGATTGTCGTATGATCCACATAGCAGCACGTACTGACCTTGACCAACCTTTCTCTTATGTAACCTTGTTGGTTTGGCCTGCACGTGTTCCTGGCTCCTACGACTCGTGTCCCCTTGCTTTTACGACGCCTTCCCCCCTGTAGTTTATTAAAGTTAATCGGTACTTTAACAGCGCCCTAAAACCTTGTAAACCGATGTACCAGTTGACCTTTCATGACCAAGCGCTTTCTTGTAAATTGTATTTTAATCGTACAACAACTGATTTTTGATACATTTAGTCTCAAGCATAAATATTGCAATTTTCGTGTTCTTATTAAGGGCCACCGCCCCTAGAAATTTCCTAGTTAATATCGAATAATTTTGACAGGTTGTCAGTTAATTAGATTTTCCAACAAGTCCCTATAAAAGGGGTGCATTGTAACTCGGTAATTTAGAAGATTGAGAAGATTATTGAGATCGTTGTTGTAGAGTTGAGTCCATAAACTACATTGATTAAAGCCAAGAAAAAGTCTCTACTGAGTGTCCCTAACATAAGCTAGAATCCAGAACGAGTTAATTAAAATGAAATAACTAGAAAGTAATGTAGACATGTATTAATGATTAAGTATCCACTTAAGGTGGCCCGTACCTATTGATTTGTTTGTTGGGCATGAATTTCAATCGCGTCCTTTTACATCAAAACCTTGTCCGATTTCTGAGACATTTGCAGCCATTTGTCTACAAGCCTTGAAATTTGTACCGGTAATTATTTTTCTGCGAATTAGATCAAGTAATTTGAGATATCAAACGATTTTTAAAAATGGCTTTTTGAGAAATATTGGTCATAAATCCAAAATTCCAAGGTGAATTTTTTTCCTATTTCGTCAATCAAGTATAAAGGCATAGAGGACTACATCAAGTCAACACCCAAACGGAATGCTTTAGGTTTTGTGCTAGTAATGTTCTCATGCTTCAAATAGGCATTTCGAAAGTTAATGCCAGTCACAAATCCCACTATAGGCGTGGTTTTCAGTACAATTCAAGAATTTAGGTAGTACAAGCACAAGGATAAAAAAATATTCCTTTTTCTTGTACTTACCTTGTGTTTGTGACCATGTTATCTTAATGAAAACAGAACATTATGCTGCTTTAGCTTGTGCTTGTGCTTGCGTCCATGTCATGAAAACGGAGCATTATGCTGCTTGTGCTTGTGCTTGCGTCCATGTTATCTCAATGAATACAGAGCATTAATTATGCTGCTTTAGCTTGTGCTTGCGCACAAGCGCAAGGCTCTCAAACAATAGAAATTGATTTTTATCGTACGCGCGGACGGAACCGTTTGCTTTCGGCTTTTGAATTCTTTTGTTTAAGTGCCTTGCGCGCGCGATGGCGAAATGACTAAAAATAGCCTTAGTCGCCACGAACATCGCACAGACATCAATACTGAGTTTCGCTCTCTTAGTATTATGGTCTCTTGATTGCACTCGAAACCATATGATTTCCTATACTAATCAAGTGCGAAAGCCATTAACAAACCTTGAGGGCTTTACCTTGGCAGCTCAAACGTCAACTCGATGAAGTTGCTTACTTTTGAAGCTTACTGAATTATACCTAGTGCAGCAAACACAACGACACTTGGCAACAGGTATGTTAACATCTTGTTCTATCCCATACCAAGAAAATTTCTCAAACCAATTCGACAGAATTTGTAGAAGTCGAAGTAATACAATTCGCAACGCTCACCTCGTGGTCACAAAAATTACTCCCCAAGTTTGCTTGAGGATAACATTGGCGTCTAGCTTCTCATCTCTCCAATTTTTTTTGTTTACAAGTTACAATAGGTATTTGTCTTTCTTATAGCAGATATAGTTCTCGCTGTTTTTGAAATTTTGTTGAGATTTTGGCGGTAGTTTTGACTACATAATTTTGCGTCGTAACAGGCAGCACAAATTTTGTATCGCAACTTCTAAGGCACTAATTGACACGATACATGTTGTATGTAGTCCTCTATGCCTTTATACTTGATTGACGAAATAGGAAAAAAATTCACCTTGGAATTTTGGATTTATGACCAATTTTTCTCAAAAAGCCATTTTTAAAAATCATCTGATATCTCAAATTACTTGATCTAATTCGCAGAAAAATAATTACGGGTACAAATTTCAAGGCTTGTAGACAAATTGCTGCAAATGTCTCAGAAATCGGACAAGGTTTTGATGCAAAAAGACGCGATTGAAATTCATGCCCAACAAATTAAACAAATCAATACATACGTGCCACCTTAAGCAAATTCTCGAATAGAGGACAACTTTAATCCTTGCAAAAAAAAAAAGACATCAACAAAAAACAAAAACAAAAACAAACAAAACAAAGCAAAACAAAAAACAACAATCAAACAAACAAAAAAAACAAACAAAACAAAAAAGTTCAAGGAAAAAAAAGGCGATTTGGATCGGTCAGAAACACAGGAGTCAAACTTTATCTCACAGTCCTACAACTCTTTAAAGCTTGTTTATATTAAGTCTTATCCTATCAAGTCTTATCTTAACAGGCTGTGTTTGGTGAACAACCTTTTTCCAGCATTTTAAGGTCCTTTTGAGACATCTCTCAAGATAAATTATTTACCTCAGTAAATTCTAGAAAAGTTATGTTTATTTTGGTCAAACGCTTGTCGCTGTTTTTTTTTGGTTTACTTCCCTCCGGAAAGTTCACAAATTTTACCGGATTTGATTCTAAAACCCAGTTTTTCCAATTTCAAGAGCTCAAAAACCGGATCTTTAGGTGCTGCACAACTACATTAGCCTGCAAAATTCTAGGAGTACCCCTCCCCTCCCTGTCGTGGTTGTTACCAATATTCGGCGATGGTAAGAGTTACAATCCACTTCACTTGCCACCCCAGCATGCAAATATCTTTCTTACATCTACTACTGCTTCAGTCTACGGAGGCTTGATAAAGAGAAGTTTTGCGGCCTAATATTTTATTGGGTGCATTAATTTTAGACTCCTTCGCATGCAACCCTTGTTTTTCCTTTTTCTGAATTTTGGGATTCCTTTGTTGGCTATC
The DNA here is from genome assembly GCA_029948255.1 of Telmatactis stephensoni. Classification (NCBI taxonomy): domain Eukaryota; kingdom Metazoa; phylum Cnidaria; class Anthozoa; order Actiniaria; family Isophelliidae; genus Telmatactis; species Telmatactis stephensoni. The sequence goes on along the minus strand of JALIZF010001336.1, from coordinate 178,453 downwards.
CGAGGAGAACTAGGCTCCAAAGAAGAATGGCAGCCTAAGTTACTAGATTACCGCCTACAGATGCGGTCCTAAATTATGGCATGTTGTAAAACGTGGATTCACTTGATTGGACTGGACTGAGCTGGACTGATCATGAGACTGGACTGAGACTGGACTCCTCAAAATGGACCCGAAACGGACTGGATTCAGAATGGACTCAAAATGGACTCAGAATCAACTAAGAATGGACACAAAATGGACTCAGAAAGCAAAATCCAGATTTCTGTTCAAAATGTAGCCCTGGAACGCTCGAACGTTAGTACACAGGTATCACCATCGCAAGGTATCTTAAAGTGGTGGCTTCATTGGTTTTAGGAGGGAGACTTCCCCAAGCAAGCTCCTCGATATACAAAGCTAATTTTGGCGTGACTTGAGGTCTGAAGTGTGCTCTTTGTACGCTGCAGGCTCTTTATCTATGTCTCGTGGACTGACTGAAGCTTAACTAAGTGCCTAGGATAAACTTTAACTTGCTCATAACATTTTTCTCTCATGCAAATATTTAATTAATACTGTCCGTAGAGCTCGATCAACTGAATTTACAAAAATTCGTTTATTTAAAGTATTCAAGTAATATTTGAAACACGAGCACGAGTGTTTCAAATGGCTTCTCTGACAAGTGAATATTAATGACCAATAATAGTCTAACATAAGATGCACGCTTAGATATAAAAGCGGGAGGGTGGAGTAACAACGTGGAGTGACAGCATTCTTTGATGTACGTGTGTCGCATGTGAACTCCAAGAGCAACCAGAACAAGACTACCTCAACTATTTTCAAAGAACAGGAGAAGGAAAAGAAAAGAAAATACTGCCAACAAAGAATCCTTGATGTCGAGATGGGAACCTTCACCCCACTAATTTTTGGTACCAATGGAGGCATGGGGACAGAATGCCAGATGTTCTTAAAGAACCTTGGAGATGAGTTACATGGATAAGGACTCGCCTATCTTTTGAGATAATTAAATCAGTACATATGTGTATTAGATCTAGAGGTTCTCGAACCCCTTTTCATAAGAATAATGAAGTTTCAGATGATTTCAATTTAAATTGTTCATTAATTCTCAAGTGTCCGAATTTTTTAGTTTTTAGATAGTTTTAGGGTTTTCGTTTTTATTAAATAATTTCTCTCGTCTAACATAATAATAATTTTCCTGCTAGCAGAGTCTCTCTCGTTACGGTCCTGCAATGAAAATGAGAGACTCTGCCGATCTAAGCCGTTTTCTTTGTTGAGCATGCGCTCCGGTAACTTAGCAACGCACGTGAATATTTAGACTTTTGCATCAATCAACACATTTCAGTTATTCCCTGGCAATTTTTATGAAATTCGAAAGAAACATTACATATTTCAGGCAAAAAACGTTCCCTGAATGCGTGGATAAACAACAGCTAATTGACCTCAGGTCACTTTTGACTTTTGCTCATTTCTCATATTTAATTTGTATTTTCCTACAAAACATTGTAAATGGTTCCAAATTTTGATCTTGCATTTACGATAAAACTGAAAATGTATGTCTTTAGTCGATTTCGTCCACAAATGTTGAAGTTTCAAGACGGTTGAACCTTGCGTGACAGCAAGACTTTTCTTACGAACATACATGCGACTTTACTGTCCAATCACAACAGAGCCTTTTCCAGTTAAAACCGGTTCGAACCGGTTTGCTTCGTCCACGGTTGTGGACGGCGGTGTATCAAAGAAAACGGCTTAGATCGGCAGAGTCTCTCAATTTTCATTGCAGGACCATAACGAGAGAGACTCTGCTAGCAGGGAAAATAATAATGTAATAAAATAAAATAGAGTGAATTCGTATACCGCACTTTTACATGCTAATGAGCTCTGAATATTCTAATGAGCTGTACTAATATGAAGACTAATAAGCAGAACACGTACAATTAACTGCAAAATGTACGCAAAGGGAAAAATAAAGAATTGAAAACAGCTTAATATATAAAAAACAGCTTTATTTTCAATTTTCAAAGTCAACTATCCTTTAGGATCGAAAAACAAAACAAAACAAAAACAGTTTTCTAGAATTGTTCAAAGCTCAGCTTTGCTCACACGTGCACCAGTTAATTCAAAATGATCGACTTTTTGCAAAAGCTGATTAACACTGTCCACTGGACATTATTTTAGACATACTTTTTGTGTTAACATGCATTTTTACGGTGTTTTGGGCTTTTTTCTTGTTCGTGCAACTCTAAACAGCTCATCAGAATATATAAGCCGAGCTCATTAGCATATGTAAAAACCACGGTTGCGGCTTTGTATAATTACAGGATACAGATTGAAATTGACTTTGCAATTGCTGTTGAAGGAACTGAAAAAGACATGAACAGCATTCAAAATTGGCATTCAAAATTGACTTAGTTAGACAATAAGAAATATTTTCTCATACACTTCTTTGTAACGAATATACTCCCAAAAAGCTTGGGCTTTCTGTGGTATAGTTTGCATAACAATAGAACCAGCAGTATTTTGGAAGTTGTTAGAGATGCTTTAGAATACCTATGGTCTACCAAAAAAAGGAGTTCTGAAGGACTGAAGAAGTTCAACATTAACAACAATGGATGTAGGTATATTGTAGAATACTGTAGATATCTGGGTCATATTTTCAAATATAATTACTAAGTTTATTCATGAGATTCCTAGCTTTTTGTTTAAGAATCGAGCACGATGCGTGGATACATTAAGCATCCACAGTATTAAGAAAGGACATCCATTGTCCTTATTTTCGTTGTATCGGTCCAGAATATTTATGTAATCGGATTCATTCTTTATGCGATATTTAAGGATTATAAAATACTTGAGATATAACGCGCGCGCTGATTGGCTGGCTACCATGTTTATATCAGAGGACAGAGACATGGCTCGCTCAAAAAACGTCGAAAATATTTTATAAAACCAATATAAAACGATCGCTTATGTCTCTGTTCTGTGATATAAACACTCTGGAAGATGTAGTGCACTCGAAAAGCAAGAGAAACACTCCACGTGCTACGCCTCGTGTTCCTAAGCTTGCTTTTCTCATGCTCTACATCTTCCATCGTGTTTATATCACAGAACAGAGACATGCGCGCGTGTTTTATATTCCTTAAATATTCCTTTATATTCCATTAAATATTCCTTAACGCGCGCGCATGTCTCTGTTCTGTGATATAAACACGATGGAAGATGTTAAATAATAATGTTATGACATCTCTCTCCTTTTGTTTTCTAAATTTCAGTCTAAAAATCCCGTTAGGCTCTACAAATCCCGAAACAAAATCCGGATCTCTGTCGCTAACCCTACACTATAGCACATATGACCACATAAGTGTTTTCTTTTTTTTTTTTTCTACAGGGAAAACAACCACAACGGTACACTTCAAGATAACTCTCAAAAGTTCAAGTTGCCTCCAATTTTTGCGGGTGCCTCCAAAAATGATTTATCAGAGAAGGCGGTTAGTGAAATCTATCGAAAACATGCTGGTGACTATGAAAAGGTTAGCTTCTTTTCCTGACAATAAATAGTTAACATCAGTTCTAGTCTACGTAGCCACAGTAAACCCAAGATCAAAATTTAGTAATTTTTTCTTATTTTGTTCATCTTGCTAAATTTACAAATACATGACATAATAATATGACTTTTGTTGTGGAGGTACGTTTATTTATGTAATTTTTTTCTCGCTTGAGGAAATTTCTGAACTTAAGGACGGTGGCCCATAATTGCGAACCATTTTTTTTTCGGTTATTTTATATTTACTTTGTAGACTTGGTTTAGGTCATTTAATTCACGGGAAAAAAACTAGGGGTATCCATGCATTTAACGGAGATAATCGATGGTGAACATGTCCAATAACCGCTGACCAGCGATTTTTTGAATCTTTAATATAATTTCATTTTCTCCAATGTTACCTCATAAAGAAGTACAGCGAAAGTACGAAAAGCTTCTAAAGGTTGAATCCTTCAAAATGAAAGCAAAAAACATTATTACTGTAATTACTGGTACACTTTTTTTCGATTTTGTGGTCTGTTTCTAATTCTCAGGAAACCGGATGCCAAACGCTATTTCTGAGAAAATTATATCGCGATTTTTTTTTGGTGTGATTTTTTGAATATATATAGCTTAGTTAATCTAAATCCGACTAAGAAAATAAAATTATAGGGTATTCGTGCGATTTAAAAAGTAATTTGCTGAGAAACGCGCGAAATCTGATCAAATTTACCTAAATAACCATGAAATCCCCAGCCCTCCCCAGAGAGTGGCAAGAATTACAACGCATTATGGGACATTTCCAAGATGGCGGCCAAACGTCATGCTTCATTTCCGGTCGTGAAAAGAGCCATTTTTCATGCACTTTTGACCATCTAGAATGAAATCGATTTTAGAATATTTTATATTTTATACGTATTTTGCAAAAGTTGTAAACCTAGTGTGTTTTCACGATGGTTTTTGTGCAAACACGATCTCCGAAAAAACGTTATTCAAATTTGTGTGACGTCGCGCGCGAGCTCGTTGAGTCAAATGCGCAGAACACAATGCGCGCTGGAAATATGGGCCACCGTCCTTAAAAGTCCAGTCAAACGGCTCTAGTTTAGAGCTTGGGTTGCCTGTGGCATAGCAAGCGTTTCTTTGGGGGTAGAGGTAGAGAGTTCGGTTGTCAGTCTTTGTTTTTGCTAACACAGGTATCCCACCAACTCTTTCCCTTTTACTTCAAAGAAACACTCACAGATTATTATTCATCTTATCTCCTCAGCTGTTCATGATTTTGCAGGCTACAACAGGTAGCCCAAGTTTACTGTTTATGTTGATTTACAAGCTACAATGTAGCTTCATAGTTTCAGTAAAGGCTTACACTTTAAGCTGGCGAGTCACGTCAGGGAACTGTTTGATATGAAAATGATAACTTGAACCATAGCAACGACACGCCATCTTTAAGAAAGTTATTTTTTCAATAAAATCAATAGAAACGTTTTCCACAGTGAATCTTTTAAAAATGTTTTGCAGCTTCTGTCCAAAAAAGATTGCCCGCGCGGCGTGACGTCACCAAAGTAAAAAAATTTCAAGTTCCAGTCAGTGTTGCGCATGCTCATGAACTTACGCTCGCACGTGCTAAACTATATATGGACTTATAGAGCTACCTTAAACCTCAATGAAGTTCTTATTTTTTTCAGTTAGAAAATCTCAATAAAATTATCCCATTGTATTTCATTTGTATATCACTGATTATATGATTTTCCGGATTATCAATTTCAGTTCAGCCATGAAGCAGGATATGAATCTTACAAGTACTGCGTCAAAACATTTGACGATGCTGCCAACAAAGTTTTCAAGCTTACAGATGAGTCTTCCAAAGCCATGCACATCCTGGACATTGGTGCAGGGACTGGTCTGCTTGGTAAGTTGCTGAAAGAACTCGGCTACAAAAATGTGGACGCCATCGACTGTTGTGAAGCCATGTTGCAGAAGGCAAAGGAAAAGAACGTGTATCAGAAAATCATGACCAAATTTGTTGACGAGAAAAAGAATGAAGAAATCAAGGACGGTGAATATGACGGCATGGTAAGCTCTGCAGCTATTTCAGCACCGCAGATCCAACCACGAGCCTTTGATGAGATGCTTCGTTGGCTCCGAAAAGGCAAGTACTAGGTCATTAGATGAATGAATTTATATTTCATTTGCTTATGCATTGTTTTTATTTCTAGGTGGACTCTTCTGTTTTACTGCCCGAAAAGAAGATCTTAAAAATGGCGACCTTGGTTACAGCGAGAAATTCAAACAATTTGAAAATGAGCAAAAATGGAAACTGTTGTCCAAGGAAGTAGTGGATTACTACGCCGAGCCTGGCATACAACAATCGTATTTGAAGAAGGCTTGCCTCTTGGTATATCAGAAGCTGTGATTTAAATAAATTCAACAATAATGGTAGTGAAACGCACGTTAACTTAAAGTGGGACGACGATGAAATCTTGACGGTTTGAAAGACGATTTTTCTGATTAAAAATCAAAATATTAGTTGAGTAAAATAGAAATCCAATGTTAAAAAAATTTGGGAAAAAATTATATACGTAAAAGTTTGAGTTGAATTGTCTCTAAATGCCGTCCGCCATTAATCCATCTGGCACTTTGAAAGGTCAAATTGATGAAAAGTGAAAACTGATTATTTTTTTTATCAGAAGGTGAATATAGCTCAATAACTTTCTACTCTCCGCCAAAAAAAATGCATTTTAAGCACATTATCACGGAGAAATGTGTAACCTATAACCTATAACCTATAACCTATACTAAGAGAACAATAGCGTTAAGTAACTGATGTCATATGACGTCAGTTACTCAAAATTTAGATGCTAAAATACTTAACAATTTCTATCGGTCTACTCTAAATAAGAAGGAAATGTTGCTTCATGGTGATAGTTGGGGCCATAATTATCGGTTTGACTGAGTTTCAAGTCATTTTCATTCGTTATCAATTTTCATCCAAGTGCTCCTTTGATAATGGTGGCCGATAAAAGCAGAGGAAAATAGCTCCTTTTGAGGTTGTTCTTTTTATCGTACGACAAAATCGCTTTGACATGTTAATATGAATGCTATAAGGATGTCAACAAATATAAAAATAATAATTTAATAATTTCATCGTCGTCCCACTTTAAAATTGCTTTAATTAAATTCAACAATTGTAGTGAAATGCACATCAGTTGAAATGACTCGTTAATTTAAAATTGCTTTAACGCACATCAATAAAAATGTCTCGTTAATTTAAAATTGCTTTAATTAAATTCAACAATTGTAGTGAAACGCACGTTAACCTAAAATTGCTTTACTTACAACAATTGTAGTGAAACGCACATCAATAAAAATCTCGTTAACTTAAAATTGCTTTGTCGTTGTTTAAATTATGACAGAAATTCATCACAGTGCTTGGATCTGATCGATCATGAATTTTAAAGGTTATTTGGAAATACAACTAAAAACATTTAAATATCCATGATCGATTTGGGGACCCTGTGGTAATATAAAACGCGCGGTCATATCTCTGTACTGTGATATTAACAGGATGGGAGATGTAGAGCACTCAAGAAAGCAAGCTTAGAGTAGATGACGTCACTGAATCTTACGCGCGCTCTTGTTAGTTGAAATGTTTCGACGAATATTATATAAAACAAATAGATTCCATTTTTCCGTGGGTCTGTACTCTAATAGATGCACAGAAGACGTCAAAATGCGATGAGAACAACACTTCGTCTCGTAGCGTACTTTTTTGTTCTCACAACATTTTGACGTCATCTGTGCATTATTAGAGTACAGACGCACGACAACATGGAATTTATTTAAGTAAAATATGAAAGAACTGATCTAGACGTTTTATAAGTATTTTCTCGCGAGTGCTCAATCGGCTCTAATAGATGCACAGAAGATATCAGAATGTGGTGAGAATAATAGTCAACACCACTCAACTTCGTCTGGTGGCGTACGCCCTTTTCCTCGCCACATTTTGATGTGATCTTTGCATCCATTAGCTAGAAAGTACAGACGCACGGAATCTCTTTGTTAAAATATACTGAGTGCTAATTCTATGTAATTTTGCGCACAAGCACTTCGCATGCACAATTCGTATTAGAATATAATAGATATGCTATATTTACAGAGGGTTACACTCAATGTGTAAAGTTATATACATGTGGTCCTTGGCCTCAAAATAGCCATAAATATTCATGTATAACACTGAAACGTATTGTAAAAAATCGAAATCTTGTGAAGAAAACTTAATTGTATTTGTCCTAGTAAATATATATCAGTCAATCTATAGGCTATATCATTCACAGAATAAAGTCCCGCTATTGATCTTATCTATGTAACTTTGTTAGCAAAAGAATGAACAGATTCTTTAAGTCATTGGGCAATTCATTCGATATTGATGCAGCGGTCTGAACTAAATGCATTTTAATTAGGTATTTTGCGTATCATTTTATCCTTCATGTAAACAGACAAAACAGACTTGTTCCCACTTCCGTTGACAGTTAACTAAATTAAATATCTAAACAACGGTGTTGTTCAGTTGACCGTACGTTGGATATCTTTTCTTGCGTGACTTGTTTCTGCGTGGCTACTCATGTAGATTTTGCATGACTGTGAAAACGGCACTGCACGGTCACGGCCCGGTTACGACGGCAATTTCGAATGTTCTAGACAACACGGCACTGACACGGCCACGGTACGGCGTTGTCCGTTTCACACTCATACAAAATCCGTTCAAATTGGGTTACCACTAGCTGTTTCAGTCCTCGCACCTACAAGACCAGTGAAAACATTATGTAAGTATGTACATTGTAGTTAAGTAATTAGGTATTGATATCATAGAGTGATTTTCATAAACCCGTGAAATACATTTTAGTGTATTTAGTACTATTAGTCTCTAATTCCTTTGTTTTCTATTGTTTGAATCTGGCTATTACTAGCTAATAATTAACTTTTGTTTCACAGGTTTATGAAAACCACTCTATTATCATATTTTTGTATGCTTGATTCAAGCGGCTAGAGAATTCTCACATGATGTATAAGAATTGCAATTGTCTAGTCGGTTAAATCAAGCATATAAAAACAAGGAAAGCTATGAAAAATCTTACCTGAGTAGTCTAAAGGACAACATGTGCACGACATGTACACTTTTGAAGTTTTTGCAAGCTATGCTTCAAAGGAGATCAAAGAGGCATATACTCGCTTGGCTGGAGCTGATACTAATCAACAACGGCATCACGAAACACCTTACACTCCAATTAGAGCGGTTTTCGTATGAGTGGGAAACTGACCGTACCGTACCGTGACCGTGTCAGTACCGTAATGTCGACAAAAACATTCGAAAATCCTGCCGTAACCTTACCATGCATTGACCGTAACTGGTACGGTCAGTTTCCCACTCATTCGAAAAGCGCTCTATAGTAGTAGTAGTAGTATAGACACCGTACACGTTATGAATAAACAACACTATCTGAATAAAGGTATACTATTACTGCTACTAATGTAAAGTTAAGTATTTCCATAGCTTTCCAAGTTTTTGGATGGTTGATTCAGTGACGTACTAGAGAATAGTGTTCAAACTAGCCTGAGACTGAAACAGCCGTCGTTTTGATCGATCACAAACAAGGGAAGCGAGCGAAAAGACGTTTGTTTTCTTGTTCAAACGACAAAAAACGACATTCAAAAATTGCAAATGTTTAAAAATATGAACGACGCATGCATTGCTTCGGAATAGAAATATTAGGATCGCGAGCCAACAAAGAGAAGTTTAAGCTAGAATCCAGAACGAGTTAATAAAAATGAAATAACTAGAAAGTAATGTAGACATGTATTAATGATTAAGTATCCACTTAAGGTGGCCCGTACCTATTGATTTGTTTGTTGGGCATGAATTTCAATCGCGTCCTTTTACATCAAAACCTTGTCCGATTTCTGAGAAATTTGCAGCCATTTGTCTACAAGCCTTGAAATTTGTACCGGTAATGATTATTTTTCTGCGAATTAGATCAAGTAATTTGAGATATCAAACGATTTTTAAAAATGGCTTTTTGAGAAATATTGGTCATAAATCCAAAATTCCAAGGTGAATTTTTTTCCTATTTCGTCAATCAAGTATAAAGGCATAGAGGACTACATCAAGTCAACACCCAAACGGAATGCTTTAGGTTTTGTGCTAGTAATGTTCTCATGCTTCAAATAGGCATTTCGAAAGTTAATGCCAGTCACAAATCCCACTATAGGCGTGGTTTTCAGTACAATTCAAGAATTTAGGTAGTACAAGCACAAGGATAAAAAAATATTCCTTTTTCTTGTGCTTACCTTGTGTTTGTGACCATGTTATCTCAATGAAAACAGAACATCATGCTGCTTTAGCTTGTGCTTGTGCTTGCGTCCATGTCATGAAAACGGAGCATTATGCTGCTTGTGCTTGTGCTTGCGTCCATGTTAATTATCTCAATGAATACAGAGCATTAATTATGCTGCTTTAGCTTGTGCTTGCGCACAAGCGCAAGGCTCTCAAACAATAGAAATTGATTTTTATCGTACGCGCGGACGGAACCGTTTGCTTTCGGCTTTTGAATTCTATTGTTTAAGAGCCTTGCGCGCGCGATGGCGAAATGACTAAAAATAGCCTTAGTCGCCACGAACATCGCACAGACATCAATACTAATTTCGCTCTCTTAGTATTATGGTCTCTTGATTGCACTCGAAACCATATGATTTCCTATACTAATCAAGTGCGAAAGCCAGTTTCGGCAACACTTCAAGTCAATAGCAAGCTTAAGTCTCCCAACGAAATGCTAGTAAACTCCTTTTTTCTATACCAAATAATTATTATCATGATCACGCTGCTCATTTTCACATCAACATTTATGAATGTTTTTGCTCGCGTCTTTGTAAAAAGATTTTAGTACTTATGTGGCCGGCTGATCACGTTATATCTGATATGGCCTTGACGTCGAAAATTCCAAAATTAACTCATTAACCGCTGCAGTATTCAGTTGTATATTTTATTTCATTTATTCACCGTTCTTGTTAACGAAAAACACTGGTAAACTAAATATAAATTTATTGTTTACGGCGAAAGATAAATCCTATGTCAGATCAAGCCTGTTGCATATATATCTACAATTTCTAATTGATTGATGAGAGTAATATGTCTAAGCAGCTTGGACAGATCACCAACTAGCTCGAGGGCTGAATTGAAAAATAAATTAACTGCTTGTTGCAGTTAGCTGGAGAATATTTAACAATCATTCTCTTCACTGTCGGTGGATAGCGGTAGAATACTCCTAAAACTGCTGATTCGCCGACAGTGATCATGAAGAGAATAATTGTTTTAGTATATCAGTACCAACTCCACAACCAAAACACTATAGGATTCATAAAACTACATTATTTTTATTTTTAGAATGATAACAAAGCTTGGCAAAGCGCGAATAAGCCTCGTTTTCAGGCATTGGGAACGTTTGGTTTCTACGAATTCTGTCAGTAAATGTAGTCTTTACGTACCTATTTCAGCATGATTTTTAGTGCTTTTAAGCAAATTCTCGAATAGAGGACAACTTAATCCTTGCAAAAAAATAACAACAAAAAACAAAAACAAAAACAACAAAAACAAAAACAAAAACAAAACAAAAAACAAACAAACAAAAACAACAACAAACAAACAAACAAACAAAAACAAAACAAAACAAAAACGTTCAAGAAAAAAAAAGGCGATTTGGATCGGTCAGAAACACAGGAGCCAAACTTTATCTCACAGTTCTACAACTATTTGAAGCTTGTTACTCGTGCCCAGGCCTTTAGGCCGGGAACGAGTTATAAACTGCAAATGTTTTTTTTTCTTCTGTGTTCGTCCTGAGGAACTTCTGATTGGTTAAGAACGTAGAAACAATGCCCTTCATTCATCACCTTTGAGCGACTGCGAACGCAAGCCAGGAACTTTAGGAATGCAAGATATGGCCGACTACAAAGAAAATAGCTTTCAGAGACAGGCTTTTCCTGCAGTAGAACAATGTAATTTGGAGCTTTTAACTCGAGATATACCTATATAATTATAAGAGCTTCAGAATGGGCTGTTATTTTGAGCTTCATCTCCAATACTTTGACCAAATATCGAACTCTAAATGGAGTACTTGAAAGGAAGCGGCTCGCGATAAAGACTATTTCCTATGAGCTGGGAATCTACGAATTTCTCATCCTACATGTTGCTAAACAAACATACATAGAAGCAAGTCAATTATATTCCTCATTCAAGCATTCAAGAGATCTTGGGAGGTTTTTGTACTGAGTTTTAGTGACGGAATTCTGAAGCAGACCATTGCATGGAACTTGACCTTGTATTGCGCTTTTGGTCACGTAACGTCTTTTATTCATATATAAAACATCCGAAACATGAACGAAAAAATACACGATTTGTTACTGTGTCAAAAACGCCGTTGTAGAAGTCTTTACAGCAAACAATTGAGATAGTGAAATAAAAAGTTGAATAAACTGGTATATTCGCAGGAAATATTTTTGCATGTCGGAGATATATAATACTCATGTATGATAATAGAACGACAAAGGCAAACACTAATAGCTGCTGACAGACAAATTGACTAATCAGATATTCTTTAGTTTAAGTTAGCCGATTCAAAAAGGGTCTTTATGTTACGGTTAACTATTTCCCGGAATGGTGAAGAGTGCGTGAAACGGCTCGGGGAAGAGTACGAACGGGGCCGGTCACTGAGGGGCTCCCGGGGCACGAGTGAACGCACGTGTGCGTCTAGTTTATATTAGGTTTTATCTTATCAAGTCTTATATATCTTAACAGGCTGTGTTTGGTGAACAACCTTTTTCCAGGATTTTAAGGTCCTTTTGAGACATCTCTCAAGATAAATTATTTACCTCAGTAAATTCTAGAAAATTTATGTTTATTTTGGTCAAACGCTTGTCGCTGGCTTTTTTGGTTTACTTCCCTCCGGAAAGTTCACAAATTTTACCGGATTTGGTTCTAAAACCCAGTTTTTCCAATTTCAAGAGCTCAAAAACCCGATCCTTGGGTACCGCACAACTACATTAGCCAGCAAAATTCTAGGAGTGACCCCTCCCCTCCCTATCGTGGTTGTTACCAATATTCGGCGATGGACAGTAAGAGTTACAATCCACTTCACTTGCCACCCCAGCATGCAAATATCTTTCTTACATCTACTACTGCTTCAGTCTACGGAGGCTTGATAAAGAGAAGTTTTGCGGCCTAATATTTTATTGGGTGCATTAATTTTAGACTCCTTCGCATCCAATACCTTGCTTTTCCTTTTTCTGAATTTTGGGATTCCTTTGTTGGCTATCCAAGGAGAACTAGGCTCAACAGAAGAATGGCAGCCTAAGTTACTAGATTACCGCCTACAGATGCGGTCCTAAATTATGGCATGTTGTAAAACGTGGATTCACTTGATTGGACTGGACTGAGCTGGACTGATCATGAGACTGGACTGAGACTGGACTCCTCAAAATGCACTCGAAACGGACTGGATTCAGAATGGACTCAAAATGGACTCAGAATCGACTAAGAATGGACACAAAATGGACTCAGAAAGCAAAATCCAGATTTCTGTTCAAAATGTAGCCGAGGGACGCTCGAACGTTAGTACACAGGTATCACCATCACCAGGTATCTTAAAGTGGTGGCCTCATTGGTTTTAGGAGGGAGACTTCCCCAAGCAAGCTCCTCGATATACAAAGCTAATTTTGGCGTGACTTGAGGTCTGAAGTGTGCTCTTTGTACGCTGCAGGCTCTTTATATATGTCTCGTGGACTGACTGAAGCTTAATTAATACTGTCCGTAGAGCTCGATCAGCTGAATTTACAAAAATTCGTTTATTTAAAGTATTCAAGTAATATTTGAAACACGAGCACGAGTGTTTCAAATGGCTTCTCTGACAAGTGAATATTAATGACCAATAATTCCCTGCTAGCAGAGTCTCTCTCGTTATGGTCCTGTAATGAAAATTGAGAGACTCTGCCGATCTAAGCCGTTTTCTTTGATACACCGCCGTCCACAACCGTGGACGAAGCAAATCGGTTCGAAACCGGTTTTAACTGGAAAAGGTTCTGTTGTGATTGGACAGTAAAGTCGCAGTATGTTCGTAAGAAAAGTCTTGCTGTCACGCAAGGTTCAACCGTCTTGAAACTTCAACATTTGTGGACGAAATCGACTAAAGACATACATTTTCAGTTTTATCGTAAATGCAAGATCAAAATTTGGAACCATTTACAATGTTTTGTAGGAAATCTGAGAAATGAGCAGAAGTGACCTGAGGTTTTTGACTGAAATATGTAATGTTTCTTTCGAATTTCATAAAAATTGCCAGCCATTTGACGTCCTTTATAGTTTTTCCCTAGATTTATTGAATATCTGCGGAAAATAAATGCTCTGGGAATAACTGAAATGTGTTGATTGATGCAAAAGTCTAAATATTCACGTGCGTTGCTAAGTTACCGGAGCGCATGCTCAACAAAGAAAACGGCTTAGATCGGCAGAGTCTCTCATTTTCATTGCAGGACCGTAACTGCTAGCAGGAAAGACCAATAATAGTACTAGTCTAACATAATAATAATGTAATAAAATAAAATAGAGTGAATTCGTATACCGCACTTTTACATGCTAATGAGCTCTGAATATTCTAATGAGCTGTACTAATGTGAAGACTAATAAGCAGAACACGTACAATTAACTGCAAAATGTACGCAAAGGGAAAAATAAAGAATTGAAAACAGCTTAATATATAAAAAACAGCTTTATTTTCAATTTTCAAAGTCAACTATCCTTTAGGATCGAAAAACAAAACAAAACAAAAACAGTTTTCTAGAATTGTTCAAAGCTCAGCTTTGCTCACACGTGCACCAGTTCAAAATGATCGACTTTTTGCAAAAGCTGATTAACACTGTCCACTGGACATTATTTTAGACATACTTTTTGTGTTAACATGCATTTTTACGGTGTTTTGGGCTTTTTTCTTGTTCGTGCAACTCTAAACAGCTCATCAGAATATATAAGCCGAGCTCATTAGCATATGTAAAAACCACGGTTGCGGCTTTGTATAATTACAGGATACAGATTGAAATTGACTTTGCAATTGCTGTTGAAGGAACTGAAAAAGACATGAACAGCATTTCAGGAAGGCATTCAAAATTGACTTAGTTAGACAATAAGAAATATTTTCTCATACACTTCTTTGTAACGAACATACTACCAAAAAGCTTGGGCTTTCTGTGGTATAGTTTGCATAACAATAGAACCAGCAGTATTTTGGAAGTTGTTAGAGATGCTTTAGAATACCTATGGTCTACCAAAAAAAGGAGCTCTGGAGGACTGAAGAAGTTCAACATTAACAACAATGTATGTAGGTATATTGTAGGTAAATTCATTGGCTGACGAGGGAATTCCACGCTGAATTCACGAGAAAAGCGATATCGCACGAGTCGCGAAGCGACGAGTGCGATATCGTCTTTTCGAGTTAATTCAACGTGGAATTCACGAGTCGAGCCAATGAATTTTCTTTGAATCGTATAGCAGACAAGAAAAAAAGTCAAATAATACTAGTTTTTCACAATTTTGCTGCGAGCGCACAGGAAGCCATTTCATAGCCAACAAACAAAACTAACTGACGAATCAGGTTGAAGCTGTAAGCCTGAATGAAAACCACCTTTGCAAAACGGGCTTCGTCGTGAGGAGCAAATTTCTGATCAAATTACGTCGAAACAAACTTTCTTTTACTGCAATCGAAATGAAGAATCACAGTTAGCTGGAGAATATTTAACAATCATTCTCTTCACTGTCGGTGGATAGCGGTAGAATACTCCTAAAACTGCTGATTCGCCGACAGTGATCATGAAGAGAATAATTGTTTTAGTATATCAGTACCAACTCCACAACCAAAACACTATAGGATTCATAAAACTACATTATTTTTATTTTTAGAATGATAACAAAGCTTGGCAAAGCGCGAATAAGCCTCGTTTTCAGGCATTGGGAACGTT
Organism: Telmatactis stephensoni; assembly: GCA_029948255.1. NCBI lineage: Eukaryota > Metazoa > Cnidaria > Anthozoa > Actiniaria > Isophelliidae > Telmatactis > Telmatactis stephensoni. Next base: position 162,894 of record JALIZF010001336.1, on the reverse strand, counting down.
TGGTTTCTACGAATTCTGTCAGTAAATGTAGTCTTTACGTACCTATTTCAGCATGATTTTTAGTGCTTTTAAGCAAATTCTCGAATAGAGGACAACTTAATCCTTGCAAAAAAATAACAACAAAAAACAAAAACAAAAACAACAAAAACAAAAACAAAAACAAAACAAAAAACAAACAAACAAAAACAACAACAAACAAACAAACAAACAAAAACAAAACAAAACAAAAACGTTCAAGAAAAAAAAAGGCGATTTGGATCGGTCAGAAACACAGGAGCCAAACTTTATCTCACAGTTCTACAACTATTTGAAGCTTGTTACTCGTGCCCAGGCCTTTAGGCCGGGAACGAGTTATAAACTGCAAATGTTTTTTTTTCTTCTGTGTTCGTCCTGAGGAACTTCTGATTGGTTAAGAACGTAGAAACAATGCCCTTCATTCATCACCTTTGAGCGACTGCGAACGCAAGCCAGGAACTTTAGGAATGCAAGATGGCCGACTACAAAGAAAATAGCTTTCAGAGACAGGCTTTTCCTGCAGTAGAACAATGTAATTTGGAGCTTTTAACTCGAGATATACCTATATAATTATAAGAGCTTCAGAATGGGCTGTTATTTTGAGCTTCATCTCCAATACTTTGACCAAATATCGAACTCTAAATGGAGTACTTGAAAGGAAGCGGCTCGCGATAAAGACTATTTCCTATGAGCTGGGAATCTACGAATTTCTCATCCTACATGTTGCTAAACAAACATACATAGAAGCAAGTCAATTATATTCCTCATTCAAGCATTCAAGAGATCTTGGGAGGTTTTTGTACTGAGTTTTAGTGACGGAATTCTGAAGCAGACCATTGCATGGAACTTGACCTTGTATTGCGCTTTTGGTCACGTAACGTCTTTTATTCATATATAAAACATCCGAAACATGAACGAAAAAATACACGATTTGTTATTGTGTCAAAAACGCCGTTGTAGAAGTCTTTACAGCAAACAATTGAGATAGTGAAATAAAAAGTTGAATAAACTGGTATATTCGCAGGAAATATTTTTGCATGTCGGAGATATATAATACTCATGTATGATAATAGAACGACAAAGGCAAACACTAATAGCTGCTGACAGACAAATTGACTAATCAGATATTCTTTAGTTTAAGTTAGCCGATTCAAAAAGGGTCTTTATGTTACGGTTAACTATTTCCCGGAATGGTGAAGAGTGCGTGAAACGGCTCGGGGAAGAGTACGAACGGGGCCGGTCACTGAGGGGCTCCCGGGGCACGAGTGAACGCACGTGTGCGTCTAGTTTATATTAGGTTTTATCTTATCAAGTCTTATATATCTTAACAGGCTGTGTTTGGTGAACAACCTTTTTCCAGGATTTTAAGGTCCTTTTGAGACATCTCTCAAGATAAATTATTTACCTCAGTAAATTCTAGAAAATTTATGTTTATTTTGGTCAAACGCTTGTCGCTGGCTTTTTTGGTTTACTTCCCTCCGGAAAGTTCACAAATTTTACCGGATTTGGTTCTAAAACCCAGTTTTTCCAATTTCAAGAGCTCAAAAACCCGATCCTTGGGTACCGCACAACTACATTAGCCAGCAAAATTCTAGGAGTGACCCCTCCCCTCCCTATCGTGGTTGTTACCAATATTCGGCGATGGACAGTAAGAGTTACAATCCACTTCACTTGCCACCCCAGCATGCAAATATCTTTCTTACATCTACTACTGCTTCAGTCTACGGAGGCTTGATAAAGAGAAGTTTTGCGGCCTAATATTTTATTGGGTGCATTAATTTTAGACTCCTTCGCATCCAATACCTTGCTTTTCCTTTTTCTGAATTTTGGGATTCCTTTGTTGGCTATCCAAGGAGAACTAGGCTCAACAGAAGAATGGCAGCCTAAGTTACTAGATTACCGCCTACAGATGCGGTCCTAAATTATGGCATGTTGTAAAACGTGGATTCACTTGATTGGACTGGACTGAGCTGGACTGATCATGAGACTGGACTGAGACTGGACTCCTCAAAATGCACTCGAAACGGACTGGATTCAGAATGGACTCAAAATGGACTCAGAATCGACTAAGAATGGACACAAAATGGACTCAGAAAGCAAAATCCAGATTTCTGTTCAAAATGTAGCCGAGGGACGCTCGAACGTTAGTACACAGGTATCACCATCACCAGGTATCTTAAAGTGGTGGCCTCATTGGTTTTAGGAGGGAGACTTCCCCAAGCAAGCTCCTCGATATACAAAGCTAATTTTGGCGTGACTTGAGGTCTGAAGTGTGCTCTTTGTACGCTGCAGGCTCTTTATATATGTCTCGTGGACTGACTGAAGCTTAATTAATACTGTCCGTAGAGCTCGATCAGCTGAATTTACAAAAATTCGTTTATTTAAAGTATTCAAGTAATATTTGAAACACGAGCACGAGTGTTTCAAATGGCTTCTCTGACAAGTGAATATTAATGACCAATAATTCCCTGCTAGCAGAGTCTCTCTCGTTATGGTCCTGTAATGAAAATTGAGAGACTCTGCCGATCTAAGCCGTTTTCTTTGATACACCGCCGTCCACAACCGTGGACGAAGCAAATCGGTTCGAAACCGGTTTTAACTGGAAAAGGTTCTGTTGTGATTGGACAGTAAAGTCGCAGTATGTTCGTAAGAAAAGTCTTGCTGTCACGCAAGGTTCAACCGTCTTGAAACTTCAACATTTGTGGACGAAATCGACTAAAGACATACATTTTCAGTTTTATCGTAAATGCAAGATCAAAATTTGGAACCATTTACAATGTTTTGTAGGAAATCTGAGAAATGAGCAGAAGTGACCTGAGGTTTTTGACTGAAATATGTAATGTTTCTTTCGAATTTCATAAAAATTGCCAGCCATTTGACGTCCTTTATAGTTTTTCCCTAGATTTATTGAATATCTGCGGAAAATAAATGCTCTGGGAATAACTGAAATGTGTTGATTGATGCAAAAGTCTAAATATTCACGTGCGTTGCTAAGTTACCGGAGCGCATGCTCAACAAAGAAAACGGCTTAGATCGGCAGAGTCTCTCATTTTCATTGCAGGACCGTAACTGCTAGCAGGAAAGACCAATAATAGTACTAGTCTAACATAATAATAATGTAATAAAATAAAATAGAGTGAATTCGTATACCGCACTTTTACATGCTAATGAGCTCTGAATATTCTAATGAGCTGTACTAATGTGAAGACTAATAAGCAGAACACGTACAATTAACTGCAAAATGTACGCAAAGGGAAAAATAAAGAATTGAAAACAGCTTAATATATAAAAAACAGCTTTATTTTCAATTTTCAAAGTCAACTATCCTTTAGGATCGAAAAACAAAACAAAACAAAAACAGTTTTCTAGAATTGTTCAAAGCTCAGCTTTGCTCACACGTGCACCAGTTCAAAATGATCGACTTTTTGCAAAAGCTGATTAACACTGTCCACTGGACATTATTTTAGACATACTTTTTGTGTTAACATGCATTTTTACGGTGTTTTGGGCTTTTTTCTTGTTCGTGCAACTCTAAACAGCTCATCAGAATATATAAGCCGAGCTCATTAGCATATGTAAAAACCACGGTTGCGGCTTTGTATAATTACAGGATACAGATTGAAATTGACTTTGCAATTGCTGTTGAAGGAACTGAAAAAGACATGAACAGCATTTCAGGAAGGCATTCAAAATTGACTTAGTTAGACAATAAGAAATATTTTCTCATACACTTCTTTGTAACGAACATACTACCAAAAAGCTTGGGCTTTCTGTGGTATAGTTTGCATAACAATAGAACCAGCAGTATTTTGGAAGTTGTTAGAGATGCTTTAGAATACCTATGGTCTACCAAAAAAAGGAGCTCTGGAGGACTGAAGAAGTTCAACATTAACAACAATGTATGTAGGTATATTGTAGGTAAATTCATTGGCTGACGAGGGAATTCCACGCTGAATTCACGAGAAAAGCGATATCGCACGAGTCGCGAAGCGACGAGTGCGATATCGTCTTTTCGAGTTAATTCAACGTGGAATTCACGAGTCGAGCCAATGAATTTTCTTTGAATCGTATAGCAGACAAGAAAAAAAGTCAAATAATACTAGTTTTTCACAATTTTGCTGCGAGCGCACAGGAAGCCATTTCATAGCCAACAAACAAAACTAACTGACGAATCAGGTTGAAGCTGTAAGCCTGAATGAAAACCACCTTTGCAAAACGGGCTTCGTCGTGAGGAGCAAATTTCTGATCAAATTACGTCGAAACAAACTTTCTTTTACTGCAATCGAAATGAAGAATCACCGGTGGGAATTATCCTGGAGGAACAGTTGTCTGAGTTGTCTCATGAGCGGCAAAACAAGACGTTCTAGCTAGAACCGGGAAAATTTCGTTTGGATCACTGACTAGTGGTAGTCACTAGTACCGTTGAACAGAAAAACGGTAAGCATTTATCTAATTATAGCTCTCATATCAAGCTTTTTATATTTTGATGTTTTGAAAAACTAGTTTGAGCACTTTGTCGGAGTTTTTAGGTCACAGGTTCGATCAGTGAAGAGACGCTAGACACGGAGAGTTGCATGAGTTGAAGTCGCTAGGACTTCGCTAGATTTTGGCTTAAAACAAACTCAAAAATGAACTTTCCTTAAGGAAAATACTGTTTTGAACAATTAATTTTGTTAAGATTTTCTAAAAATCAATTGTTGTCTTGTCTTTGAACTGATTTTCGGCATGTTGTTCGGGCTGGTTTTGCCCAGCTTGAGAAGTGGTGATTTTGCATCTCCTGCTCATCAGAAATATAATAAATAGGCTTATACAGTACTCTAGAAAGACTGAAGTATTCACTCATGTTTATCTTTTCTTCTTTGGATGTGTAAGCAAATCTTTTAGGGCAAGAATTAAACATTTTTGAAAGTAAGTTGAAAACTGGGCTGAACATGTCGGTCGGCGGTGCAGCTGTTTATGATCGTTTTCCTTTTAGTTTTTGTTTGTATTTGTTTTAATATTTTTCGAAAGATTCAGTATGATTGGAGATGAAAATATTCTAAATTTATTCTAAAAGTGTAATGAAAGAGTAAAACACTTTTGTATAGAAAGGATTAGCCAAATTTTGACTATATGCGGACGTAAATGGAAGCCCCTCGATTCCACAAAATATCACCATCCTTCTCGACCAATCAGCGCGTGATTTAGCAATTTGCTATACGATAATATTGTAGATATCTGGGTCATATTTTCAAATATAATTACTAAGTTTATTCATTAGATTCCTAGCTTTTTGTTTAAGAATCGAGCACGATGCGTGGATACATTAAGCATCCACAGTATTAAGAAAGGACATCCATTGTCTCTATTTTCGTTTAGTCCAGCACTCCAGGTTCTGACTTCACACGGCTTTTTGTTTTATGCTTCAATATAGCTACAATTGTGCTCATGTGCACCACAGAATCTATGCAGACACTATGTATCCGAGTGTACATCGATATCTATTGAGGTTTTTCACGTGACGTCACGGCTAATTTTTGCGCCATACTGGCGGGCAAGTTTGTGTTGACTTCAGTATTTTGTTGAAGAGTTGTAGGCAAATTACAAAACGTCGCTGGAAAGCTTAATCACGTCTTTTTGGCTATCTGGACGGCTACTGGACGAGGAAGAATAAAGTTCCACAATTTCAGTCACTTCGAAGCTCGCCGATTTTAGTGGCATAAAAACGACAAATTCCAAATAATCGAGTCTGACACTGTTTCTTCATGATTTGTATCGGTCCAGAATGTTTATGTAATCGAATTCATTCTTTATGCGATATATATATATATTTTTGTGGTTACTGGCTTTTGAAGCCAGTAACGCACTATGTCATCGGGTATGCGTGTGGGAGGGTGTGTAATTCGGAAATTTATATTCAAAGTCTTCAAACAGTAACCACATGACCTTTTAAAGGTCTTTTGTTTACTTTTATCGCTCTCCTCAGCTTCTGCCACATTTGAGTTTGCGTGAGTCACGTGACTGCAAAACCTTAATAGAGAGAATTATTCATGGCAGACATGTTTGTGGTCAAAATAATAGTGTTTTCTCCCAAGAGAAATGAAATATTTTGTCATTTAAAACCTTTGTACTGTATACTTGCCCACAAACATGGCCGAAATCGACTAATGTTGCCATGTACCTTTCTACCGGATCAGTTTCAAACGTGTGGGAATAATTGAATTTTTTTGTTTTTTGCATGCATTATCATATTACATAGAAAGTTTTGGAACAACAAAGTTCTTTTATTTCCAAAGGTTTTGGATTTGGTAGAAACGTATATATTAACAACACGTTATCCGAATTTGCTCAAAGGTAATTGAGCAAAAACCTGTGAAAATGGGAAGTGATGAGCTATTTGATGGAATCGTAGTCTTTGTAGTCAAGGTGTTCTATTCTATCATAACCCATCCTTTTGTTTTGTTGTCATTTTGAAAAAAAAAGTTAATAGTCGTATCTTGCTCAATGTCAGCCTCGATGATTGCGTGTATCATACCCTTTGTAGTTTTGGCAACAGCCTGTGAAACGGGTAAGAAATGAACACGTGCAAATGAACCGGCAACGTGCAGACTGTGAACAAGGCAAATACTATTCACATAATAATACATATATCAACTGGAAAACATGAAATTCAGTATATACTGACGGAAAAGGTTTTTTTTTTTTTCATATCAATATAGTATATTTGAAATATTAAAGTGCCTATCACCCATATTTTTTTATGTTCGAACTCAGTTCTTGTTGGCAAGCATAGTGAAGATGTTCAGTTTTTATCCTGTTTTCCTAGACCCATATTTTCTGAGATATAAGCAGGTTTCAAATATCAAAATGCAAATTTGATGACGTAAAAGGAGTCATCATTTATAAAACAAAAACAAGATAATTTAAGATACTTGAATTTTTCCATTTGTAAATTATTTCCATTAGTAAAACCTGTTGTTTAGTGAAAACTCCCCCTATCAAACTGAAGACCTCTTTTTGTAAAAGCCATGAGAAGTTGGCAGTGTTGACTCCTTTTACCTCATCACATTTGCATTTTGAAATTTGATACCTTTACATCTCAGAAAATATGGGTCTAGGAAAAACAGGATAAAATATCTTCATTATGCTCTCCAACAAGAACTGAGCTGGAAAATAAAAAATATGGGTGATAGGGGCTTTAATGCGTGACTTGTGGACTGAAGTATAAGAATCAACGAAAAAGTTAAGGACGTTCGCGGGAAAAAAAGTTTACCATGTTTTTTCCTTCATACTTCGCATGGTGAGATAATGTCATCATAGAAGTTCAAAGAGCAAATAAAAAATGGGGGTCACCGTGCTCGTTGAAGAGTGAGGTGACATCAAAGTGCACCCACTTTCTCGTAGAAGATCGCTTGCGCGCTAATCTATACGAGTCGAGCATAGAAGTCATTTTTTTGTAGAAAAACTAAATGGATTGCTCAATGTTTATTTACACGACCACTCAATAATCCATGGAATAATATTGTGTGAAAATATTTGTAAATACTTAAAAAATAGCTGTTGTTTTTAATTCGAATTGACAGTCATGAGTGACGCTTTTGCCGCGACTTCGCTCAAACTTGTCACGGAAATCCGTGTTTTTATCATGATTTTACCATAATATTTTTCTCAAATTTAGAATATTAACAGCCTATGTAATTCTTTGTCAAACATTGAAATAAAAAGTGGGGGTCACCGTATTCGTTTCCGAGATATTGAGCCGTAAGAGCCGCAAAGTTTGCAAATTTGGCCGCCATCTTGAATACCGAGAGGAGACTGGGTCTAGTAGAATCTTTTCCATCCTTTTTTCTGCAGTTTTTCAACCTCAACGATTTTTTTCTCAGTAAAATTCCTTTTTTTAACTTTTTTTATTTTTTTAAATAATTTTCATTTTAAAAAAATCGAAAAAGTCATTACCGAAAAAAATTCTTTTAGGCCGCCATCTTGGATTTAGTCGAGGTAGCGCGCGCTAGCGTGCGCAGTAAAAGTGCGCGTGAACAATGCCCGCGAACGTCCTTAAGGGCGCCACGAGGCATGTCTTTTGTGCAGTTCCTTTTGATGAAGCCAAGCACAATATGACTATCCATATGATAAAACCTATAGCAACTGGAAAACATACAATTCTGTATACTGACGGATATTGACGCGCGACTTGTGGACTGAAGTATAAGGATCAACGAGCAAGGGAAAGCTTAAGTGCCGTAAATTACTTGGCACGGTAACATTTTGGTCATTTCTTTTGGTATCTAGCCATTTTTTAAATATATTTGGCGGTGTTACTTCTAGGATACTGAAATAAACTTCTAAGACCTTATATTTTCCGTTGCCGGCCAAAAAAACTAAATTCAAACTTACGGATGCGCTAGGGATGATGCCTATTAGTTGCAGTACACACCATTTTAAAAGTCTAAATATCCAAATTAACCACCTGACACTCTGAATCTTTATAATTCTTTCTTTACAAGCGAACATGGATGTACAAATTCATGAATCAACTGCATGTGCATTAGACTTTGTAGCGGAAGACTCGAATCCCGAATATCTAATCGTGTCCAACTCTCTTATCCCTTTCTCCGCTAACCATTAGCCACAAGCGAATTCGTCGACCAGATTCAACCCCAGAACGGAATGTTTGAAATACAAATTAAGTTAAATTAAGTTTAGTTTTTTGGCGAAAGATCAACCGCATCCATAACTGACGTCAGTCGGTAAATATGGGACTGATGAGCGTATTTTGTCAAATGCACTGAAATTAGGAACACTGAACCAATGTTTGGTTTCAAGAAGAAAAGAGAAGAAGAGAAAGTGAACTACATTTTGCAGTGAGCTGGAGAATATACGCATATTATATCATTTCTTTGAAAAATTACTGGTTTTTCTTGTATTTTAGTATCGAAATTTAATTTGGCTGTTGTGTTTCCCTGTATACATTTATTTCAAAAAACATTGTCGCGGTTCAAAGCAACAAGCGTCAAGCCAAGACTGAAATGAATGCTGGTTTCATGCCGGTAATGTATTCAAATCAGACTCGTTATCAACCGAATTGACGGTGCACTTAACTAACAAGGATTTGAAAATGTTCACATTTTGTAATTAGTTCAATAGAAACGAGTCTGATTTGAATACATTACAAACAATACCAGCATTCATTTCGGTCTTGGCTTGATGCTTGTTGCTCTGAACGGCAACAATTTTTGAAATAAGTGTATTTGGTGATGGTGAGAACCACACTACAGTATATATGTCGCCTCAGCATGCAAACATCTTTCTTTCGTCTAAAGCGGATTTCAACCTCAAGTGTGTCTTTCCGAGGGAAGAATTATAATTAACTCAAAATAAAGATGACCGCACTGAATTTCTGGCCATGCCAGGTAGACAGGCTATTTTATTTAGTCTCCTCTCGGTAAACGACTACGCACGCGCGAGTTTTCGCGGGCTTTTGATCATGTCTTGATCAAAGGAATCCCAAGCAACATTTTTTAGATTTTTTTGTTTAGATTTGCCCATATATCTTTAATATCATATGATGATTTTCAAGGTATGAAGCTAAATAAATAAACGCTTTATATTTTTCTGTAAAGGTACTAAAACCAATATATTAAAATTAAGCCTCCTTAAATTGTTTTTCAGGAACAAAAACTGTGAACATAGTTCTCGGAAACTACCAGAGTTTTTGTCGTTAGTAGTTGGAAAAGAAGACTTACCAGAACAGGCTGTTATTGACATTTATGAAAAATGTGTTGATGACTATGAAAAGGTACGTTTTAAAATGGATATCACTAGCTCCAAGTTAACAGTATCCATTCTATAGTATGTGAATATAAATAAATAAATAAATGAATGAATAAATAAATAAATAGATAAATAAATAAATATATGAATGAATGAATAAATAGATAAATAAATAAATAAATAGATAAATAAACAAATAAATAAATAAATAAATAAATAAATATATGAATGAATGAATAAATAAATAGATAAATAGATAAATAAATAAATAAATAAATAAATGAATGAATAAATGAATGAATGAATAAATAGATAAATAGATAAATAAATAAATAAATAAATAGATAAATAAATAAATAAATAAATATATGAATGAATGAATAAATAAATAAATAAATAGATAAATAAATAAATAAATAAATGAATGAATGAATGAATAAATGAATGAATGAATAAATAAATAGATAAATAAATAAATAAATTGATAGATAGATAGATAAATAAATAAATGAATGAATAAATGAATGAATAAATAAATAATAGATAAATAAATAAATAAATAAGCAAATAAGTAAATAAATAAATAAATAGATAAATAAATAAATATTCTAATTGACACTCCCCTAAAGGGGCTTTTCAGTGTCAATCACTCCACACTCACTACATTCGATATACTCTACATACAACACTAAATTCACATGTTGATTTTTGCTGAGGGAGGAAAAACCGGAGAACCAGGAGAAAAACCCTCGTGTTAAGGGAGAAAACAACACATCAAACAAATTCATGGCCCAAGCCGGGAATCGAACCCGGACCACAGCGGTGAGAGGCGAGCGGTGAACCGCTACGCCACCCCTGACCCTAACGCCTCCCTGACACCCTATAGAAATGACTGATGCAATATTTCCTCATTTGAGCGGTACACTCCTTAGTTATGAAGGATTTATGATAATTAGATGACATCTTCTCAGAAATGTGCAATATTTGGTTTACGCTTTAGACGTCGCTTTATACTGATATCCAATAATTAAAACACTCAAGATATCGTCGACAAAACAAAACTTTGATGTGTTATGATATTAGTTTCTCGACCATGCTTATTGTAAATAGCCAACTGGTTTGCCTCCTTGCCAGTTGGGTTTCTTACCACCGTGTGCATAATTGCGCGTCCAGGCAGACTAAAGTCTCGATTGGGATTCTGGTCAATAGGCTACCAAAAATCCAGACAGAGGCGGAGTTTTCTATACAATGTCTGTACGCTTTGCTGGCTTTCCGGTAGCCTATTGACCAAATCCCAATCGAGACTTTAGTCTGGCTGGGTCGTGGTCACGCGTAATTATGCACACGGTGGTAAAACACTATGTTTCATTTGCATCATTTACTGAGTTGTGATTATTTCAGTGGAGTGCCTGGAAACTAGCTGGATATATCAAATGATTCCTGAGATCCTGATCCTGATTTATTTCTCTGTAAGGCTGTTGCATTATACAGAGAGATGTCATCTAATTACCATAAATCCTTGATAGTTAAAGTGCCTCTCACCCATATTTTTTTATGTTCGAACTCAGTTCTTGTTGGCAAACACAGTGAAGATGTTTTTATCCTGTTTTTCCTAGACCCATATTTTCTGAGATATAAGGGTTTCAAATATCAAAATGCAAATTTGAAGACGTAAAAGGAGTCATCATTTATTATACAAAAACAAGATAATTTTTAAATTTAAAAAAGATAAAAAAAGATAAAAAAGAGATACTTGAATTGTTTCATTTGTAAATTATTTCCATTGGTAAAACCTGTTGTTTAGTGAAAACTCCAAGACTGAAGACTGAAGACCTCTTTTTGTAAAAGCCACGAGAAGTTGGCAGTGTTGACTCCTTTTACGTCATCACAATACACCGATCCCGGCTTTGCTTGAATGGCCACTAAACAATGGATGGTTTTCCCAATGGAATAGTAAATGTCCGAGCAACAAAACTCGAATTCGAAGATGTTTTAGATATTATCACACGATTTCTTGATGTTCCTTTAGAATGCACTCAGTCTCAGACAGACCTTTACAAATTTCAGCAATCGGGTGCCTGTATCAGGTTGTACGTCAAAAATCATGCTAGCTTGTCCGACGTAGCAACAGTAACTACGGAGGCAGAACAATGGATGCGGGATCGGTGAATTGCATTTCGAAATTTGATACCTTTACATCTCGGGAAATATGGGTCTAGGAAAAACAGGATGCCGAAAGATCTTCACTATGCTCTCCAATAAGAACTGAGTTTGAAAATAAAACAATATGGTTGATAGGGGATTTAATGGGCATACAGCTCAAATGAGGAAATATTGCATCAGTCATATATTCACATACTGTGGAATGGATATTGTTAACTTGGAGCTAGGTGTGATATCCACTTTAAGTTCTATGAAGGGAAGCCGATTTAGTTCCCCTTCAAACATGGCGCTTGATGACATCAAATTATGTGCACGACTACTGATCATAATATAGTTCAAAAATTCAAGCCAATCGGTAAGGAAGACTTATTGTTTTTAGTAGTGTGATCAAATTTAACCCGCAAAAGTTGCACAACAATGTGGTACGAGGCCTACTCCGGGCCCTAAAGTCGCCTTAAATCGCTCAAAGTCACCTTAAGTCGCTCAAAGCCGCCTTAAATCGCACACTTAGTCGCCTTAACTCGCATCAACGTTTTGACCAATTTTTGCTTAAATCGCCATGACTCAAGTACACCTCTGGAACCATCGACTCCTAGGCCTCCTCCGGCTCTAAAGTCGCCCTACGTCCCATCGACTTTTTGGCCAATATTTGCTAAAATTGCCTGAAGTCGCCCTTAGTTGCCTTAAGTTGTCCAAAGGTACGGCGACTTGGTACGCCACTCATTAGAACGAAAATGGATGAATGGAAAATGTTTCCTAACTTGGGGTTACAAATTTCAGGATGCCGTTGATGCACAATACGAATCACACAAAAATTGCATCAAGACATTTGATGCTTCGATCGAGAAAGTTCACAAAAAAGAGAGCAATTCTTTGAACTCCACGCGTATCCTGGACATTGGTGCAGGAACCGGTATGCTTGGTGTGTTGCTGAAAGAACTCGGCTACATCAATGTGGACGCCATCGACTGTTGTGAAGTCATGTTGCAGAAGGCAAAGGAAAAGAACGTGTATCAGAAAATCATGGTGAAGTTTATTGACGAGAAAAAGATTGAAGAAATTGAAGATGGTGAATATGATGCCATGGTTAGCTCTGCTGCTATCTCTCCAGCGCATATCCAACCTCGTGCCTTTGATGAAATGCTTCGTTGGCTTCGAAAAGGTAAGTAGTTTTGGGTCTAGAATTTGTATTTCATGTTTGACAATTGTAAGATATATTTCCCAATATTGACGGATCAATACGAACGGTTTAATTACGTATTCTTTAGCGTAGTTACAGAACTTCATAACGTAATATTCAGATATGATTATAGGCGGATTTGCAATTTACGATTTGCGACTTGTGGTTTGCGATTAACGATGAACTTAGCTTTTCGTTTTGTTTTTGTTTTTTGTTTTGTTTTTCTCCTGGGGACCTGAGAACAAAAGAGATTTCCCAGCTACCTTGCTATGAACAGGGCTTTAGTAGGTAATTTCATCCATTCATTCCTATCCCATCATTTTATCCGGCCGTTTTCACATAGAGCGGTTTTCGTAATTTCGTAAAAACGTACCGCGCCGTACAATGACCGCGTCAGTTTCGTATTAGAGACCTTAAGCAAGGAAGACGGCAAAGAGGACGACAACGGCATAAGACAATGGCCTTAATTACAAAATACAATAAACGCACGTGTAAATGAGCAGGGCTGTAAGGAAATCAACCGTATTCTGCAAAACTACTACGTGAAAAGTCCAGATTTCTCGCTCTGTAGAGAACGGGAACTTAATTGGGTACGCAAACCAGTTTATTTTCCGTCCGCCCAGAAACTCTCTCTTTCATTTTCTTTCATTTCAAAACTCTGGTCTGAATGGTATTTCAAATTAAATAGGCAAAGCAAATTGCAGTAAATATTGCGCTTGAATACGTTTTGACGTCCCGTTTTCCCTGCCGTCGTCGTCGTGGTTGCTTAAGGTCCCTAATGTCTATAAAAACATCCGAAATTCCTGCCGTAATCGTACCGTGCATTGGCCGTGCCGCTTTCACAATCATACGAAATCCGCTCTATATCTGCAGTGACATCAGATTGCATAGATTTGAAAACAATTACACATATAAATTTCTTATTTGTATTCACAGATGGACTTTTTTGTTTCACTGTTCGAAAAGACGCCGTAGAAAATATTGGTTTCTGGCAGAAATTCAATGAACTCGAAAAAAAGAAAAAGTGGAAACTGGTCTCCGAAGAAGTGGTGGACTACTATTCAAACATTACATATTCTCCTCAGAAGAAGGCTTCCCTCTTTGTTTATCAAAAACTTTAATTTACTAAACATATGAACCTTAAATAAATGAATCTTTCAAATCTTTAAAATAAATAAATAAAGACTAATTTGAATTAGGTATAGTAGTGCCCAGTTTATATTCTGAAAAAAATATTCTGAAAATTATATTCTAAAATCTGAAATTTTAAAGTACTCATAACTCCAATATTCACCATTGCTGAGAAAAACTAATTTTTTACCTTTTTGCAGATGACACCAATATCCTGGTTTTATGCTGATACTGAAAACCTTATAATATAAATCACTTGAACAAACAGTGAGCATTGAACTAGGTAATTTATATGACTGGCTAACTTCAAATAGAGCGCCAAGCTTTTCAAGCACAACATCAAAGAAAGTATCTTCTCCTCTCACAGTACCAATTAAATATTTTAACAGACCTTTTCCTCTCCTCTTGATCATTATATTTTTTATGTAGTGCCACCTATATCTTTTAATTAATTATAAATCAATAAGATACCTTCATTCTTGTGTGTATTTTCATTTGCATAATTTTTTTCCAAGTTATTTTTGTTTTTTCTGTCCACGGTTATTTATGGTTTAATGGTCATATTTATTTATTTATTTATTTTCATTAGTGTTTATAACACCTTGTGGCATTAGTTCATGCCCGGTTCACTGAGCATGCTCGTAGTACTTCGAGCTGTGTGAACCAATATCCCACATGGCTGGGTGACGTCCAGCACCATATCAGTCACAAATATTAGATTCTACTCATTCTCAAATCAAGTCAAAAGAAACAATAGTCCCCTTCACAGTTCTCTGCGCCATCTTGAAAGGCAGCCATGCCTTTGCATCGAACGGTGGGCTTGCATTGATAGAGACCTGTGAATAATTGTCCTAGGTGTTAAAAACGGTATTTATCATTGCACGCTCACCGTTCGTCTCGCTTCGATGCAAAGGCACGGCTACCTTTCAAGATGGCGCAGAGAACTGTGAAGGGGACTATTCATTAAGTAGGTAATAACTTAACATATGTATGCTTAAGTAATCTCTATCATTATATGCCAGTCCCCTGTAGTTAAAATTAAACTTTATATGCATACTTGTTTAAAAATAAATCTCATTTATCAGTGCAGTTGTATTTAAATATATATGTATATAAAAATATCAAAATAATACTCTTAATATTCGTGGAAAAAAATCTTTCATTTCAATTTTTAAAACTATAATCGTTGACTGACCCGCCTCAACTAGCTATGCTATCTGTGGGTCAATCCTATTTGTTATGTAGGATCGGGCATTACTCGGAAAGTGTTCGCTATTACGAACGTCAAATCGGACATTTGTGACTAAATGACGAAGAAAAACGGTCTGCAGTTTTCGACATGGCATGCAATTATCAGGCGCTGGACCAGTTCATGGTGACTATTCCACATTATAACATAGTTACAATCTTACGCGCGCTCTGATTGGCCAGAAAGCTATGAACTATTTGCCCATGGGCTGCACTGCGCGCGCACTATCTTTGTCATCGTCTTTTTCAAATCGTTCGTTTTTAAGATGGCGACACATATAACGCGCGCTCTGATTGGCTGAAAAATCTATGAACTATTTCCCCATGGGCTACACGGCTCCATTTTTAACGTTCTAGGCTCAGTTATAAATCAATTAGACAACAGAAAGCCGCTTGCCCATTGCGTTATAGACGCACTTGAGAAAATATAAAGAACTCTTCACAAACTAGAGTCGCACTCGGCTACGCCTCGTGCCTCTCTTACGTTTGTTAATCGTTCTTTGTATTTTCTCTCGTGCGTCTATAACGCCATGGGCGCGCGGCTTTCTGTTGTCTAATTGATAAGTATCGATGGAGTAATCAAAACTAGACTTATTAACAGCGCTTACCAAAGCATATTCGACTATAGAAGTTCTAGGATCATCGCTTAAAGATGATAGACTTTTACAAAAGCCATAGCAATTAGTCTAACACAAATTGCCTTTATCGGGCAATGATTTGAAAGCGCCGGTTGTATTGCATAGTTATTATAGCATTCGTACAGTTGCAACCAGGGGCGGATTTAGGGTAGGGGTGCAGGCGGTGCGCACCCCCTCCTGAGACGACTTCTCAATATTTTTCCAAAATATTCTCTTGACAGTTTCCAATTTATATGATGATGCACCCCCTCCTGAAGATAATCTTGGATCCGCCCCTGCGCAACCATCTCTGTACGCGTAAACTTTCTTGAACAAATATTAGCTTTGCACTGATGTTTAGATGCAAACTTGAGCGGATGAACCATTTTTTCAAAAATATCTACAATCCTTGCCAAAATTAGTTGGCACGATGTGCATTTCACGGATATTTCTACAATTGTACACTTTGTGACCGTGCTATTGGACCCCCTTCCCCCTGTACAATGTTGCTGCTAGATAAAAGGTATTTCGAACTGATTGCTGAGTCGTAGGTGTCGGGATTTTCACAGCAACATTGTAAAGGGGGCACGGGGGGAGCCAATCTCATCACCATCTACTTTTCGCGCGCATCACGACAATATCGTGCCAACAATACTGGCAATGATTGTAGTTATCACTCCTATCACTGACACTGATTTCCTGAAAGTCTGAGTAGTCAGATGGAGTATCAACTTTAGCGAGTGGATTGATCTTTGCTTGTAGTCGCTTCCTTCTTTCCGTTCGCCTCCCACTTCCCCTTCGCTCTCCAATGCAAAAACCGCCGGTTAACAAGTGACATTTTGCATACAGATACTTTATAATATACACTTTGAATAAACGAGAGAAAATGAGGGAATACCATATTTGTTTTCGAGCTATGAGCCTTACAATTTTGACGAAATTGCCAAAGAAAAGCGTGCGAAATACGCTATATATGTGCGGCATGAAAATGAATACTAAAAATATAAAACGCATCTTAAACGACCAGAAATTTCATCTGAAGTTGTGTGAGACTATTGTTAACAACATATTAATGAGCATTTAAGCATTAATCAATTAATCTCTCTGAGTTTTGACGAGTGTTTTATTCCGTTACGCTGCTGTTGAAATCCGCGATGTTCGATGAGACGAAGGGGTGTAATTTTTAGCAAAAAAAACGTCGTCATTAAGCCCCTTATGATGAGAATTTTTTCATTCTCAGAAATGTTGTATTGCTCCAAAATACCTTCATTTTAAGACTAAAAAAGTGGGGTATACCGTGCTCGTTTTCGAGATATTCCCAGTCTTGATTTTGTCCACCATCTTGAAAACTGAGGTCCAGTAGAATCTCTTCCATCCTTTTTCCTTCAGTTTTTCAACCTAATTAAACGATTATTTTCCCTCGGTCAAATTCCTTTTTTTTATTCCCCCCCCCCCCTTTTTTGATTAAAGTAATTTCCATTTCAAAAAAATTCAACAACAACAACAACAACAACAGCAAAAATTACCGGAAAAATTTTTTAGGCCGCCATCTTGGATTTATTGGGTTAGTGTGCGCTAGCGTGCGCAGTAAAAGTGCGCGTGAGCAATGCCCGCGAACGTCCTTAATAGACTAGGCGCAAAACTCATGAAAACTGAAAAAGTCGATCGCAAAAAGTGCAGAAGGCATTTTGGGGTAGAGGCTGGTAACATAACTATTCTAAACTAATTTTTCATGCTGAATCCGAATATGACAGTTACCAAGACGTATTATGCAATCTTATACGTGTAAATGACGTATTTTGTGAAATGCTACAGTCATTTCATACCACAGGTAACCCAAGCTCTGTGTCAGTGAACTACAAGAGAATGTATGGGATTTTTCAATACAACATTTTCAATAGAAATGTTCGAATAAAATTTAACTTTCTTACATGTTGTCTTTGTACATGTGTGTCCTTTGGGGATGTCCATATCGAGTTTTGGTAATTTTCGCCCCCCTTGCAATAGGGATTGGGTAGTATAGGTTGGACGCTCAAGGGCCTAACTCGACTCCAATCCCGGCCACTTCGGACGCAATATGCTTATATTTGGTTTAAGACTTTCACTTACAATGTTTTGACCCATTATTTTGCTTAGCTTCGGCCGACTGATAATTTGATAAATTTCTAGCATATTTTGTTGAATTAGTTTTCTTGTTCAAACCTAGGATTTGCACCCGCAAAGGACGCATGGGATTGATTCTTTTTCGGAAAACACGATTCGCAATCTGATTGGCTAATCGATTTTTGCCAGATCACGTGAGACGTGACCACTAAAAAGCAAGATTCATAAATTTACGTTAAAGCTACCAGTTTTAACAGGTTATTAATTTCTTAGTGCCATTCTGCCCTTCTTAATTCAGTAAAGAAAATCCACGATGTAAGTATTTTACGTTTTTGTACTTGTAAAGATGTATAGTGGAGTAAACGCCTCTAAAATATTCTATTTTTTATGAAGTTTCGAGTTACAATCCCGGACAAAAACGTTAAGACAATTAAACCAAAAAAATGGTGCTTTTCCCACAGTCCCATCACCTTGAATGAGTTTTTTACTCCTTCATCCTCTTATATACTCAATGTTGAGCTTGGTACACAATGTCATCTACAGCATGAGTTATCTTCAGGTCCATTAGGGACCTTAAGCAACCACGACGGCAACGAGGACGACGACGGCATAAGACAATGGCCTTAATTACAGAATACAATAAACGCACGTGCAAATGAGAAGGGCTGTAAGGAAATCAACCGTATTCTGCAAAACTACAACGTGAAAAGTCTAGATTTCACGCTCTGTAGAGAACGGGAACTTGAGGACGCAAAGCAGTTTATTTTCCGTTCGCCCAGAAACTCTCTCTTTCATTTTCTTTCATTTCAAAACTCTGGTCTGAATGGCAATTCAAATTAAATAAGCGAAAATAATTGCAGTAAATATTGCGCTTGAATACGTTTTGACGTCCCGTTTTCCCTGCCGTCGTCGTCGTGGTTGCTTAAGGTCCCTATTGACCAGGGGGAGGAGGGGGATTCTATAGACAAAATGTCTGCTAATGGCGACCTCATAAAGTAACTGTTGAAATCTATGAATTTTAAAACTGTCTTAAGTTTTTTTGGTCGTGATTGTAGCTTGGAGGCTATAATTTAGAAAATTAGCAAAGACCAAGAAACCATGATTGAACTCTCACTCCTCTGAACTGGAGGTGAATAGCGGTAGAATATTAATTTACTGACCGAGACGCGAAGCGTCGAGTTAAACACTCATAAAACCGCTATTCACCGACGGTGAAGAGAATAATTATTTAGTATATACCAACTCCACAACCCAACACTATAGAATTTATAAAACTACATTATTTTTCAAAATATTACTTATTTTTAAAATGATAACAAAGCGTGACAAAGTGCACGAAATTAAGTAAGCCTCGTATAGTTTGCAGACACTGGAAACACGTTTGATCTCTACAAGATATTATTATGGATCCGCACATTCATATTCTATTGAGCAAAATATAAGGAGTAGCCCCATCCCCCTCGGGGGTCGTTATAAATAATTTGCGATGGCGAGAGTTATACTCCTTTTCACGGTAGAGCTTCACTTTCTCGGAACGTCTTTTCCCATTGGCTCGTTGCAACAATTAAGAAATATAAAACGGTTTTCCGTGTTTATATAGCCTGATCTAAACACTTGTGATGTTGGGAAAGCTGGAAAAAGAGTAAATAATTTGATAGTTTTCAACCACTCTTATGACTTTTCAATAAAAGATCATCTTTTCCTTGAGTGAATGCTTCTAAGAACAATCCAATCGTGAGATATGCCTCGGTTTTCTCGCATTTTAGCGAAAGATTTCACTTGAATCATCTTCGCCTCTTTTCGGTTTGCTTGTAAATTTCATTCAGCCGCTCTCATCTAAACTCGAATTTCATTGGTCGATGACGATTCTATCGATGAGTCGCTATTTTGATCAGCAAGTAAAGAGCCGTTTTTCATCAAAATATTGCCTCGATTATTGCTGGACTATTTTATAAAAGAAATATACGGTTTTCCGTGTTTATATAGCCTGATCTAAACACTTGTGATGTTGGGAGAACACTCGAAAGCTGGAAAACTTTGACCCAAAAAGCTCAGTGTTGCAAGAAACATGGAAAAAGCCAATTGTTGAATAATTTTGCTGGGGGGCGCTGTCTAAGATGTAAAATTTTGAAAATGGATTTCAAGAATTTCGCGCGAAAACGTACGACATTCCGGTAAACATGGCTAATTATTCAACGATCGCTGAAGTCTTAAATACTCTAATCGGATCCAATTCATACAGTAACATTTTGGTAATGACTTCCAATGTACCTTATAAATAATTTAGTGCCCACAATATAACTCGAAAGTCTGGAGGTCTGGTCCTTGTTTGAGCTTTATACTGTGTTTGAGGCGTGATATTTTCCCATCTGAAGTACCTTCGATTAAAATAATTATCCACAGCGCACTAGCGGTAGGTAGACTGCTTATGTCTCAGTTGTCTCAGTATTTCGGTAGTTGAACATAATTTTGAAGAACGAGATAGCCAGCCAAATGTTCCCTGTCAACATAACACTTCTTGCATTCGATATGCAAATGAATTTCAAGCCAAAACACAGACATGCGCAGACAAATTGTATACATGCTCAAAATTAGTAACAATGCATTTCACTTTCCCCATATAAGAATGGTTGGATTTTAAGACGTCTGAGAATACGTCAACCTATGAAAAACATGTTATTGAAATAAAATGCCCTAAAACTTTTTTTCATAGAAAAGTTTCTTTTGTGTGAAAAGCTTTCATCCAATCATGAGATTACAATTCAAAACAGTAGCCAAGAAAAGCTTCCAATTGTCCATGTTCCCCACATAGAATTTTTGTTGTATTCTTGGGTTGCATGTGACGTCATGGTAGCCATGTTGGATGAACTTCAACAAAAGATTTCTCATTAGCGTCCCTTGTTTGTTCATCCAACATGGCTACCGCTTCTTTGTCTTTTGATTCCCGAAGGTATGGATGCAACCCAGCAATTAAAAATCAGAAAAATTTTAACCAAACATGGAAAGGAATTCAACTAGTGATATGGGGCGAAATAGATCTGATGAAGATGTGTTGGATTTTCATGTTTTAGCCAATGAGATGGATGGATTAAACAATATCAAAATTAGCACCTTTCTGCATTCCGCGGTGCATTAGTGATGCCTACCTCTTACTCGGACCATTACTTAAAGGCGCTGTTACACTGTGCAATTTTCTCAGCAACTTCCCTCGCAACGGCGTTGCGAAATTAACAAGTTGCTGGAGGACTGCACGGTGTAACAGGGGTTGTCTCGCAATATTTTTTGTTGCGCGCAGCGTTGCATGAAGTAGAACTCAGGTCTACTTTTCGCAACGCATTGCAGCAACTTGCAATGCCATTGCACAGTGTATCACCCCTCCAGCAACTTTCCTCGCAATTTTTGAGGCACGTTTTCTACGAGCGCATGCGCAATTTCTCATTTCACTCTGAGGAGCCATCTTGAATCTCGCTCCCAGTTTGCCTCGGCCAAAAATATTGCAAGTTGCTGGGGAAAATTGTACAGTGTAACAACGCCATAATTTTCTCTGCAACTTGTTTCGCAACGCCGTTCCGAGACAAGTTGCTGAGAAAATTGCACAGTGTAACAGCGCCTTAAATTGTTTTTTTTTTGTTTCAGGGACAAAAAATGTGAAGACGGCTCTCTACAAAAACCATATCTACCAGAGTTTTTGTCTCTTGTTGTTGGAGAAACAGATTTACCAGAACAGACTGTTATTGAAATTTATGAAAAATGTGTAGACGACTATGAAAAGGTAAGTTTCACGTTCCATTTAACAAATAAGCCACTTCACGCTTTCGTCCGCCATTTTGAATTGGGACAAACGCGTCAAAATTTATAGAAATCTGGTCACTTTGGATTACCATAACTCGGCTCATTTTTATCGTATTTTTAAAAATGTATCATTTTTTTAAACGATATTGGCTTTGTTATTTATTACTGTTTACCTGATAAATACTGGAAGACTACAAGACGAGAAAAAGAGGATTTTTGTTTTCTGAAAATAAAACGTTCGGCACGTAAATATTAAGATCATTCGCGAAAAAAAGGTTGACTTGAAAAACGTAATTAGAATACTTGTATTGGTCTTATGTTCAGTCCGACATATGGCATGCATGTCTGCAAATCATTAAAGTTTGAATTTTGAAAATCCGACAAATTCGAGCCGAGTTATGGTAAGTCAAAGTGATCCAGATTTCTATAAATTTTGGCGCGTTTGCTCCAATTCAAAATGGCGGCCGAAAGCGTGAAGTGGGTTCAAAACTCAAGTGGAATCACGAGCGCAGCAAGTGATTTCACTGCAAAGTTTTGAAAATTTTATGGCGTCAAGAGTGTGTTAATAAGAGGACAGGCAACTCAAAACTATCTTCAATTCGTTTTTACAACAATTATTTGAAATAAAAGTCAAAAAATCCTTTTCAAACGGGGCAACAGAACGAGAGCGCGCGCCGAAACGCGTTAGCAGTGTGTCAATAAGA
Organism: Telmatactis stephensoni; assembly: GCA_029948255.1. Lineage (NCBI taxonomy): Eukaryota > Metazoa > Cnidaria > Anthozoa > Actiniaria > Isophelliidae > Telmatactis > Telmatactis stephensoni. The sequence continues at coordinate 140,191 of JALIZF010001336.1, read as the reverse complement.
GGATATAGACACACATTCTAATCAACCAATCAGATTGCGAGATTAGTATCAAGTGTTGTAAAATAAATATTTGCAAAGGGTGAGCCCGGCGTTAAAGATGGAGCTTTATGATACCCACGTATGCTTTTAAACCATGAGTGATAGGAGACGTCAGGCTGCTTATATCTCATGTTTGAAGTATTCACAATAGATCATATCCAAATACACACATTTAAATATCTTAAAATCAATAAGCCCCCACTTTCCGTCGGTGCTACCTAGTCAAATGTTCTGTTTAAAAACTTTTTTGATTGGATAGTCTTCTTTATTTGCAAATGCGAAAATTTGTTGTACAAAGTAGAACCACTTTCTACTTTTTGCAACAAGTAGCCGCAACCTGCAACATCGATTTTTGTTGCGTGATAAGTTGCGCGCGGGGCGGTAATACGAGCAACATCGCTCTACAACTTGCAACAAAAATGTTGCGCGACAAGTTGCACGATTTTGTTGCTCGTATTACCGCACCTTAAAGGATATCTTAGGCTTGAAATTAAGTAGCATTCACTGTCGGTCACGGCTTTGAAGTCTCGTGTGCAAAGTGGCCTAATTTACGGAAAAAAGTTCACATAAACTATTTCTTTGACAATTTTTAATTTAACTCTTTTAAAGATGAATTTGTACTTGTTTTAATTCTTGATTGTAAGAATTTTCACAGCAATTTTTTTTTTATCTGTCGAGCGCATACCATGCAATCGGTGGTAAACTCAATACGCCTTTTTGTTGTTTTCTTGACAGACTCAGGCAGCAGTTCGCTTTCAAAATCTTTTCGTTTCTGTTTATTTTAACACTGAATCGAAATTCTTTTATTTCAAAGTGTCCTTTGTTTATCATTATCAATCATTGTCTATTCGTTCAAAGTCGAACAATGATTGGTTCCGAAGTTTATAATTGGGCTTCCTGTGGAGTTACGCACGGACGGACACGACCCGACGACTAAGTGGCTTCGCCTCTTTGAGGCTGTAGCCACAAAAACGAAAATGGATGAATTCAAATGCTCAATTCGGGTTTAATTTTAAATTTCAGGATGCTGCTAAAGCTCAATACGAATCACACAAAAATTGCATCAAAACGTTTGATGCTTCGATCACGAAAATACATCAACAAGCACACAACTCTTTCAAAGCAGCGATGCACATCCTAGATATTGGTGCAGGGACTGGTCTGCTTGGTGAGTTGCTGAAAGAACTCGGCTACAACAATGTAGAGGCTATCGACTGTTGTGAAGCCATGTTGCAGAAGGCAAAGGAAAAGAACGTGTATCAGAAAACCATGGTGAAGTTTATTGACGAGAAAAAAATTGAAGAAATCGAAGACGGTGAATATGATGCCATGGTTAGCTCTGCAGCTATCACAGCACCTCATATCCAACCACGAGCCTTTGATGAGATGCTTCGTTGGCTCCGTAAAGGCAAGTAGTTTGATAAACTAAACTAGATATGGACGCGCTTTAATTGTGGCGGCTACTGGAGCTTAAGCTTGATTCTCACTACAAAACGGCTAAGAGTACGTGCCCAAATTAAAATAACCAAGGGAAACTTTGATTTGTAGTTTCAACCTTGAGTAAACAGAAAAAAAGTGGGGATTGCTCGTTCCAGGTGTTGAGAAAAAAATCAACGTATTCCACGGACGTACCCTACCCTTACCGATAGGATACGTACTAAGTAGCCATGAAATCTGAATTCAAAGGATTATAAGGACTCATGCACCACAGGCGAAATTCCACGATATATTTTGGTATCAGCTTTAATTCAAACTGATATCAGAATAAAAGAAATTTAAGAGCGCTCCGCTTATACTCTTGACAATATATATACTTTATGTTCACAGATGGATTCTTCTGTTTCATTATCCGAAAAGCAGGTCTGGAAGACAGTGGTTACCCGGAGAAATTCAAACAACTTAAACAAGATGGAAAGTGGAAACTGGTCTCCGAAGAAGTGGTGGATTACTACTCAAATATTGGTAATTCAATTCAGGACAAGGCCTGCCTCTTTGTTTATCAAAAACTATGACTTACCAAACTACGCGTGAATCCTTAAATAAATGAGTTATAAGCATTTGAAATCGGAAAATGCAATTGATTTGACTTCAACCCAAGAATTTTCATGCTTATTTTTGTTTCTTATTTTTGTAACAAGTGCGTATTAGTGAAGTAAAATATCACTATTAGTACCATTTATGTTGAAAGTGTACATATATAGTCAATTGAGGAAACGTTGTCGGGTTTAAAAACACAGAACACAGAACATAGAAGCTGAGACCGAAATGGTGCTTGGGATGTCAATAATAATATTCTAATTTATTCATTTACGCTTTGCCTTCGATGCAAAATGCCAAAAACGTGTTCAGGACCTGGGTTGACGGACCGTTTGGCTTCGATTTTTTATCGGTTGCAGCTTAAATGAATAAATCAGAATATAATTATTGACATCCCATGCACCATTTCGGTCTCAGCTTCTATGTTTTTAGACCCGACAACGTTTCTTCAATTGAATATATATTTGTATTCTAGTATGAAGAATATTATCTATAGTGTTATCTTTAAGAAACGAGAGTATATTGTTACGGTACGTTTTGTGGCTTTGTATCACCGTTCTTGTACAACTAAAGGCGCTGTTACACGATGAAACTTTTCTCTGAAACTTGCCTGAATTGCCGTTGCGAGACAAGTTTCACAACGTGCGCATTGCACCGTGTAACATGGTCATTTAGCTGAAACTTTCCCCGGGTGGGTTTCACGAGACGGTTTCACAAAAAGTAGAAGTGCTTTCTACTCCTGCAACAGGAACTTGTGTCGCGAACAAGTTTCAGGACAAAATTTCAGCATGTAACACCCCTTATGAAACTCGTCTCACACCGGCGACCAAGACAAGTTTCAGATAAAAGTTTCAACGTGTAACAGCGCCTTAATGTACTCGCATGCGGTAATTAGCAATACAATCTGGTAGAACCACTACACTCGGCTAGGGCCCGTACAAGCAATCACTGGCATCACATGCTGATTGATTTCATGAAAGTCTGAGTAGTCAGCAGATGGAGTATCAACTTTAGCGAGTGGATTGATGTTTGCTTGCAGTTGCTCCCTTCTTTCCCATTGCCTACCCTCCCCTTCGCTCTCCAAAAAGCACCGGTTAAGCAGGCTGGGGTACAAATGAAAAAATGACAGCGTCAAAAGAAACTTGAAACTATCCCTAGACTTGTATGAATTTTTTTGAAATTAGGTTTTTGGCCGCGACGCATTTTGCAATCAACCAGCGGAGATGCGCCTCAAACAAATTAAAAACCCAGTCGAGCCACCTTAAACGGGCGCCCATATAAGATAGAAAGTTTGAGGTTTTCATCGCGGCCTACAAAAACGTGTGTCTTTGATATCGCAGCAAATAAAACGACCGCGCATGCGTGAGTTTTCGCGGGCTTTCTTGGCTTACGCGCGTCCGCGTTCGATCATGTGCATCTCCAGGAATTTGTTTTCGAATTGTTTTCTTTACTAGATAAAATAGATTTTCCTATATCATATCTTTGAGCTAAATCAAAGTCGTTCTTAGATGTCCTTAAATCTTCTACTTCGTCCAGGTACGACACGGTACGTTGAGTTAGGGCTTAGAGAATCTAAGGCCCAGGGCAAACGTCGAATCTTAGTCGAGTTTAATTCGTCGAACCTATTTATTTTGAAATAGGCGCATGAATGGTGCGACGTTTGCTGCAATTAAATTCGACTCAAATTAATTGATTCGACTCTAGCATGGGTTCGACTTGCAAAGTCGGATAATGCGACAGCGGTTCGGCACAGGTGCGACGTTTGCTACCACGCTGGAATGAAGTCGACTCTATGTCGCACCTATTTTAAATGTATTCGACGCGACTTAGATTCGACGTTTGCCCTAGGCCTTACAGTCGGTTTCGCCGTTCTTTGTTTATAAAGCTTTGTTCAACATTTCCTGAACTAGCGGAACATAAGTACAGATCTAGAGGCAAAGCGGATCCTTCAATTTAAGAAATTAAATTTAAGCTAAATTTTCCAGAACAGCGTACATTCAAATGATACAATTAACTGGAACATTTTGCTTACCAAACAACTGTACGGACAAAAGCACACTTGCCTACCCCAGCGACCCGAAAGCCGCTTCGAAATGGGAGAAAATTAAATGTTTGTATGTACTAAAGTTACAATACTTACATTATGTGTTCAGAAGGGCACCAAGAAATCATTAATCTCCTAGGCTAAAGATTATACAAGCAGGTTTAGAATGTGATCCGTTCCCATACAGTTGAGTGAGTCCTGTACTAGCCAAAGCCTCGGTTTCAGTGCATACTATCGTGTACTGACAATGACCATTGACAATAGAGCAGCTTTAGTCGCTAATTAAACAATATATAATTCACATGATTACACAATTTACATAAACAGCTAGTGTAACGAGAACAAGCAGCAAGTGATAGCATCTGCGCATGTCCCCAACTTCTATTGTCTTGGACAAATGGATAATTTTGAAAGGATAATTTCTAGCTGTTAAGGGTGTACTGACATATAAAAATGGCCCGTTGCTAGGGAAATTTGAAAATTCTATAAAATGCCACCAAATTGTCATATCGCTTTTATATTTTGTAGTTTGTCTTCCCTGAGGGAACTTTCGCATTTTATGACGCCATTGCATGGCGTCATCATGTGACGTCATAGATACAGTAAAAAGCTATAATTTTTTTCAGTAGTGTATATTTGAGAATTTAAAATGCATTATTTTAATCTTGATACCAAGGTGCATAGAATCGAGCATGGGTTTTAAGAATGGTTTAATTTCCAAATAAGCCTTTTAGGATTTTTTGAACGTCAAAAATGATCGACTTATGCCAATAACTTTCGTATTTCTCAATTTTTCGCAAATCCCATGCTCGGCTTTGAAGAAAAGACTGTAAAGAATATAAATATTGAAAAAAAACTCCGTTCTGATGAAATTCGCCAAAGATTACAGCTTTTTAAAGAAACCGGAAGTAAATTGTCCCGCGCATGCGCAGTAAGAACGAAAATGAGCCCTTGTTATCAGGTGTGCGTCGCTCTACCGGAAGTTAAATGATTCGCGCCAAAAACGCGCGCGCGTGCGTCTATTCAATTTTGCCGGCCAAAATAAGAACCTGTTTTGCATAGCAACTGTTGCACAGCAACGATATATGTCAGTACACCCTTAATACTTCTGCACTCGAATGTAATGCTCCGAAAAACTTTGGGGAGACTATATACGACTATTTATGAGAGAGGTAGCCCTAAGCCAGGTTAAAACCGTAATTGAGGACACTTCCGTCCAGCCGCTCGCGCATACTCCGCGTTGGCAGCCTGTATACAATTTGTCTGTGCATGTCTGTGTGGAGGTACGACAACCGAGGTGCTCTGAGTACGAGAATGGAAATTCAATAGCCCCCTTTCGATATATGGTTGAGATGCCACACACAAAAGAATCAGTTCGAGGATCTGGGGAATAATGCTTAGTGGTGCGCGACTCAACATATACAATTGTTTTGCTATGCACTACTAAGCATTATTCCCCGGAGCCTCGTATTGATTCCTTTGTGTGCGGTAACTCAACCATATATCGAAAGTGGACTATTGCGTATCGAAGGCAAGAAATTTTATGTTGACATGGAACATTTGTTTGGCCGTCGATCTCGTTCTTGATCAATTCTGCTCAACTACCGAAATAATGAGACAACTGAGACATAAGCAGTCTACCTTCCGCAAGTTCGCTGCGCTGTGGATAATAATCTAAATCGAAGGCACGCCAGATGGAAAAATATCACGCGTCCAAGTCAGTATGAAGTTGAAACAAGGACCTGCACTTCGCACTTTCGAGTTATATTGCGGGCGCAAAATTTATATATAACGTACATTTAGCGGTGGAAGTCATTACCAACACGTTGCTCTGAGAATTGGATCCGATTAGAGTATTTTAGACTTCAGCGGTCGTTGAATAATTAGCCATGGCTTGATAGGAGGGGGTGGGGGTTGGGTTGTGTGTGTGTGTGGGGGGGGGGGGGGGGGGGGGGAGGGGTGTGCAGCTGACCAAACTGCTACGTCACATCAAGAAACAAAAGAAAACAATGGCTTTAGAATCTACTACCAACTACTAGTTTGTCTATTCTTTCATGGTCAAATGAAAACCACTCTATCGTGAAAGCCAAGAGATCATAAAAAATATATGGTCTCTTTGTGAAAGCTGAATACAGTTCCCAATGGGACTGGATGTTATTTACGTAGTTCTACAAATTCTACAAAATACGGTTGAAAAGCTGGTTCTGAACGTTCCTGTGTGTATTTTGTTTCAGTACAACTGGAAAATCCTTCAACAATGTCGCACTTACCGTCGTGTTGTTTTTGGCTTTCAAGTATTTAAATGGACATATTGACTTCCATCAATACCGAACAAATATCTAAGATCATCTAATTATAAGATCGCCTGAACATGTCTTTAGGTTAATTATTACAAATTAGAAAAAGCCTGCATATAAAAATTATGGGTTTACAAAGCGTCTAACCTGTATGCTGTTACCATGGTGACCACCTTGTCACTGGAGACATGCAGGCGCGTCAACAGTGGCGTCAAGTCACCTTATCCCAGCCCCTGATTATATCGTCGATCAAGAATTTAACAAAGAAATGCCTAGCGAGGAGGCTATCTCCCCTCTAACCTATATCTTTGTGTTTTTGCGTCTTCAGTTCACCTCTTTTCTGATGACTGAAAACGCAACTCGTAACTTAAGGTGGCGGTCAATAAATTCAGCCAGAACTTTGTTTATCGTTGCCAACGTTGATCTAGCTGAATGTTACATCGATCACGCTTTCATCTTGTCCGATAACTGGTGCAAAAGCCGTTTCAATCAGTCTAGGATAAGCTGATCAATTTCTAGAATGAAAAGCGTAGAAGTGTAGTCAATGAAAAACTACTATGAGACACCTTAAAGTAACAAAAATAAAAATTTCCCCTCCCCCCCTTTCCTGGTGGCCTCACACCATCCCAAGGAATCCTTTTTTAAATATATTTCTCTTCTCATATCCATTTGCTCGGCTAGCTTGGACACGCCGTATCGACTATTATTTAAACGAAATAAATACGGCTAACATATATACCCAGTATATGCAAACAATATTCAAAATTCAAAAATTAAAGTTAAGAATAAAATCTGAAAGTTAAAAAATCTCGAGGAATTATAAGGTATCTGCTATATATTATAAGTATTCAACAGAATTACCTAACGTTCTATAATTTTACGTTGCGTAAAAAACTTTACTCACATTTTTAAATTAATATTTTACAACATTTGACTAAAATCTTGCAATCTGATTGGCCGAGAGCCATTGTTAATAAGAGTACTGACAATAGCTGACGCCAACATGTCACGCTCGTCCTTACAGAAAAACGTTTGGGACAGTTTTTCAAACAGATTTGGACGGAAAAGATCTAAGATAATGTTGTAAAAAACAAATTGAAGATAGTTTTCCATTGTCAGTACTCTTATTAATCATGGATGACGTCAAAAAATGTCCAAAACTTAGCAGTGAAACCACTCGCTGCGCTCGTGGTTCCACTTTAGTTTTGAACATTTTTTGACGTCATCCATGATTAATAAGAGTACTGACAATGGAAAACTATCTTCAATTTGTTAATTACATCATGGCTAGGTCACATGACAAGCTTGTCTCCACGCATGCGCATCGTCCTCCGGATATGGAATAGCTGGAAGAAGACGCACACATTGATACAGAAATATCTTTATTTTTTGTACCTTGAACAGGAACAAGCTCGAAAACTCATTTTGAACAACATAAAGAATGGCTGATAGTCCGTTTGGAGCTGATGAGAATCCGTTCGCGGTAAGTTAAATGCAGGAAAAAGCTAGTCGTTGTAAGCTTATTACAAAATCTGGATTTCAACATATTGCTTGAATGAGGTCTGAAATTCGCGGTATATTTTATTCCTGTTATTATTTTGCTTCCAGGATCCATCGGTGGCTTCTGTTACTAGCAATGCTGCTAGGGGAATAGAGGATTTCAATCCTTTTGCCGATCAAAGTCAGCCTGGTGTCTCAGGCCCAACGACAAAGGTTAGCTGATTAATATAAACTAAACTGTCCAGACATTTCGTTCTCTTTTTCCCTTCTTTCGAAAAGACATATTTTAATGGGGTTTTGTTCGAATTATGATATCTTTAAGTCGTTATAGATTTGTATTATGGCGAAGGTCCATCCATATTCGTCAATTATAACCACTTGAAAATACTGACTTACGGTACCTGTAGTTTATGAATAGTTTCAACCTACTAGACAAAGCTAGTATACAGGAAATCTTATATTACATCCTTATAGATCAAAAAAACACAATAAGATTGTAATATCATTGTTTAGCATGAGAGCTAGAACTCAAAGTAAATTTATTTTCATTTTCATAAACTGTTATATTGTTATTTCAACGTTTTTGTATTGATCAGTGTTTTGTTTGTCTAAAAATAATGTAATTATGTCATTATTAATATTGAATATATTATAATGATGTGTTGTGGGTTGAAATTATATTTGTTTTTTATATATTTTCTATTTGGTCAAACCAATTTGTTTGATTCTATTGTCTTAGATTATGATAATGCAATCAGAAATAACAGTGGTTTGAAAAATTATTTGAAACCAAAAATAATTTCTCTTATACACATTAAGGAAGTTTTTAATTTTTCAGACATGCTTCGGCAGTCCTGTTACCGTCATCAATATGAAGTGACAACATATTCAGAGCTATAAATACAATAATAATTTCAAACCACATATGGACATATATTATTAATAAATAAATGTATATCATATATTCACGTAATCAGTACATTGTCAAATTTTGGATTTCTTTAAGTGTACAGTACATTATTAACCACAAGAAAAACTTCATCCTTGGTAAAATTCCTCCTTGGATGTAGAAGAATCCATTGCATAGTTTTATCCTTGAGCGTACATGTAGAAAACCCATTGGACATTGTGAAGTGCTGGGTCGAAAAGAGGAAGTCTTGAATTTTCAAATCATTCCCTCATATTGTATTGTTAAATATTATTATAAAAAGTTATGATATACGTCAGTCATCAGTCATCTAGTGAATGCTTGTGGACCTTTGAGTATATCACTACTGACAGTATATAATATAGCACTATTTTCAGTATCTAATTTTGGGTATGATACATGTAGAGAACCAGATGTGAAAGGGTATAAAGTTTGACAAAAAAAGTCAATGAGAATTGTCAAAAATGATAAAACGAGAAAACACTTTCCATAAAATTTGCAAGACACCATAATTATATACTGATAAGTGCAAATTAAGATTACCAATATATAGGTGTATATTGTATAAAAATTGTCTTGAAATCTTAAGGAACTTTTTGGTGGTATTCACAAAGTTTTCTCAAATATGGCCTAAAATGGTATCAATGGACTTTCCTGCCTTGACATAAAAAATCATTTACTGATGAATGCTGGCCATGAGGCTCCCATTGCCATGACGCCCCAATGTATATGCCTTAACAACCTATTTGATATACTTATTAAAGTTTATAGTACAGGAGTTTTTATTATAATGCTGTAGTTGTAAAAATATTTGGACCATTATTATGATGGGGACCTCATTGATTGTTGTGATTTTTTTGTACAGTCGACAGTACCAGCTAGTGCTCCACCTCCTCAACCAGCACCGACACCTACACAACCTGCCGTTATAGAAACAAGACAAGAACCACCTCCTTATTCTGTAAGTGCATACAAATTATTGTCAATGGCCGGGTAAATGTATAATAAAATGATATGAAAAATATAATTAAAAAGTAAATTTGTACAAGTCATGTATTACAATGTACAACATATAGGTGTACATGCATATGGAGTAGATTTCGTATGACTGTGAAAACAGTACAGCACAGTCAGCATGGTTATGGCAGGAACTTTGAATGTTTTTATAGTCAACACGGCACTTACTAAGCCACGACATGGCACAGTCCATTTCACATTCATATGTCCATTCAAAAGTAATCAATGTGGCAACAAATTTATCAAGATTTTGTAATATTTATTTAAAAGTAGTTCATAGGTCATGTATTTATTTCAACACAGGTTGTTGAAGAGCAAGAAAATCTCAAAAAAAGACAAGAGGTACTTAGCTAGATTTGATTTACTCTATAAAGTTACAGTCTGGATTTATGTACATTGTTCTGTTTTCAGTCAGTAGAAACCTTAAACTTATTAGGAATGTACATATTTACAGTACATTTATATTTCACTTGCCAAGTCTTGGCCTGTCCATCTGATTATTGGCAAGGACAACCTTCTGTGAGACTCAAACACCAAATTATTAAGCTCAGCATTTTGGTAAAATGTAGTAGAAATAACATTCAATGAAGTATCACGTTGTTAGAAGGGAGGGGAGGGGGGGTAGAACATTTGTTTGCAGACTTCCATTACTTTCTTTGTCTTTCTTGAAAATAGAAAACTGAAGTAAAATATAAAGTTTTTACTTGTTTCTTTTGAAGGATTTAGAAAGAAAAGCAGCTGAATTACAACGTAAAGAGCAGGAGCTACAGCGTATGCAATTTACAGGTAAATAAATGTATTAAATATAGTTATGATCAGATGATCCTGGCATCGGGTGATGAACAAGGGGACTGGCCTAACCAGTGCAGATCCCTTGTGGAGATAACAGCCATGGCAACCCACAGTCCAGCAACCATAATACTGACCAACTGCTGGAACAGGTTACCTTGGAGTATGTACCATGAGGGACACGTTGGGTGGGGCAGCAAGTATCTACAGTGATCTGTTTTACTCCTTTTATCTATAGTGCAGGCATATACATTGTATGAAAAACACATGAGGCTCCTTGGTCCTCAAATTACTAGAAGTTTTATTAACTATGGAGACTGATGGTCAGCAGTGTTTCAAGTTTTGCCTAAATTACATTTATATGTAAAATTTTATTTAATAACTGTAATTTTAACTTACAATTTTACATAAACAATGCCCACTGAATACTTGTTCAAATGTAAATTTTTTGCCAGATAATAATTTTGTGTTATTTATATTAATTTTCTGTCTAGGATACAGAGAAAATAACTTTCCACCCTTCCCAAAATGGTGTAAATGCAAGCCTTGTTTTTATCTCGACATCCAAGTTGATATTCCTATAGAATACCAAAAGACTTGCAGAGCTCTTTATGTTCGATGGCAAGGTAAGGCTTTGTTCATTAACTACTGTATGTAGAGCATCCTATATTGTTCCCCACATTGAGTCTCACAAAGTATTTGGTCGAATTTCATGGATTTCACAAAATGCCATCTTGGAGTCTCAAATTTTAGATTATGAAGGAAATGGGAAAAAGCATCTTGGTCTTGCAATCTCATTCTTTCAATGTCTGGTCTTGACCATTATTTTGGTAGTCCTACTGATTTCTCTACCTAACCAAGTCAACTGAGCTAGAAATGAGACTGTGAAATACATGTAATGACATAATACACTAAACAATATTGCACAAATAATTTGCTGTGAAGATGCATGTATTTCCAATTTGATCCATAAAACCTTGACTTCAGTTGATTACCATGTAACCATGTAAACAATTCCAATAAATATCCATGATTATTTCAAACTATTATTTCTTTATCTTCCATGGGAGTTCACCACATTACAGTACTTGTGAAATGTACATTATGGTACCATGCAGTTCCATATAGTTGATAGACTTACTGTATATAGCTATTTCAAATAAGGTTGACAGGGCGATTGGCAAATGGTGATCGGTGATTGGTGATCACACGACTGAAGGGAACTGTGTCATGCTATTAGACCACTATCCGGCACCTTCCGGTGCAGAGATATGAATTGCCTATTGACCACTTTGTCCAATAAGGTCTTTTCTGTATGGTACCTGCATTGCTTGGGTATTAATTAATGAAAATGAAGCAATTCTTGTTACCCCAAAATTCCTTTCAGTTGTGCAATCACCAATCGTTGATTGCCATTCGCCATTTGCCCCATCAACCTTTTTTGAAATAGCTGTACATGCATTATTATGTCATTGTTCACCTTGTTATTTTCATGTGCATGCTAAGTTGATAATTGGGTAAAATTGTTTTTAATGTACTAATATTGTGTATTAGCAACACTGCATTAATCAACAAGCAATTATAATATAGAACAGTGTGACTTAAATTTTTTGTTTCTGCATTTTATAGCTTTTAATTAGTATATATTAAGTAAATAACTAAACTGTAAATTGTGGAATTATAAACTTAATTCCACAATTTACAAGGTAAATTAAGTTGCACTGTTTATTGTGTTTTTATTTCAGCTTATTCGTTTGTCATGTGTTATAATTTGTTATGTGCTCTGGCTATCCTTATTATTGGGGTTGATGATGGTGAAACTTTTGGGCTATCAATACTCTACATGTTAAATGTTCCACTTTCATTTTTGTGTTGGTTTCGTCCAGCATATAAAGCTCTCAAGTAAGTTAATAAAAACATCACAGGACTGGAGACCTTGAAGTAAACTTTAAAGCAGTGAAACTGTGAATAAATTCAGATCTAAAATTTCTTTTTGGTTGGTTTCAGCAAACTTTAAAACAGTGAAACTGTGAATAAATTCTGTCAAATCTAAAATTCCTTTTGCTGGTTGGTTTCATGGTATTATTAAACTGCTAAATTCCTCAACCACTAACAATTTATTAACCAAGCATTTTGGACATTGATAAAAAGTAAATCAGAGACTTGCAAAGAAGGCAAGTTTGGAATTAAAATATTAATTGCATTTCAATTTTTAGGCAGAGAATAGTCCCCTTCACAATTTTCTGCACCACTGCAGCCATGCCTTTGCATCGAAGCGAGACGAATGGTGAGCTTGCAATGATAGAGACCTGTGAATAATTGTCCTAGGTGTTTATTAGGTATTTATCATTGCACGCTCACCGTTCGTCTCGCTTCGATGCAAAGGCACAGCTTTAAAGATGGCGCAGGGAACTGTGAAGGGGGACTATTGTATTGTTTCCTATGAATTTCAAGTTCGGAGATGTTGACTTCTCTTATCACTGTTTCACTACTAACTTTACCTTCAAGGTTTTACAGTCCTTTCTATTTAGTAAATACTGTCCTTCTTTTTCTAGTGTACTCTTTCGTGATGTTTTTCAATTTTGTGACGGCACTCGCCTTGATGATAGTAAACCCATCAAATGATAGCAAAGATGGACAAACCTTTGGTATTTCTATCGTTTACCTGCTTTTTAACATTCCATTATCATTTTTGGGCTGGTATCGACCAGCTTACAAAGCACTGAAGTAAGTTCTAGCACTGTATAATTATGCCTGAATACATGTAATCAATCATGGCTGTTACAGTTTAGAAAATGATGAAATATTTAGATGAGGCCAAAGAGCAAATATGGGTTACTAGAATCAGTACCAACAAAGCTCTCTCAGAATTAATGCTTTTATGGAAAGATCATGGAATTCATGAAATTTGGATTGAGAAAACAGCCTCTACTTATCGGGATTGGATTTTGAAGTGGAATGGAACCTGATTCTGATGAAACTCGGCAGATGTTATCTCATACTAGAGCAGATTTCGTATGAGTGTGAAATGGACCGTGCTGTGCTATGGGCTTGTCAGTGCCGTGATGTCTATAAAAATATGTTAAATTCCTGCGGTGCTATTTTCACAGTAATACGAAATCTACTCTGGACTCCAATGTACACAGAAATTGTTTTAGGAATTCAGAACAATTAGTTGTCATGGAATATTAGATTTTGCCAAAGCAGCTTTAGAAATTTTCTGATGGTAAATAGTGCTGTTTACAAGTAAATCATCTAAAATCTTACTTATTGCATGGTTATTTTTCAGAAATGACAGTTCATTTAGCTATGTCATTTTCTTCCTCATCTTCTTTCTTCATATTGGAATTAACATATATTACACCCTTGGAGTTCCTGGAGGAGGATCATGGTAACAAAAAATGCTTTTTAAGTTTTTAAAATGAAACTGTTTCTGCTTAAAATACAATGAAATGAGTAATAGTAAACAATCTGCACCATATGGTAAGTGGTCAGTATGGTAATGGTAAGTGGTTGATACACTGTAGGTGGTCAGTAAGGTAATAAGTGGTCGGTAAGATAACGGTAAGGTTACACTAAGTGGTTGACCAACTGAGTTACAAACCACTTACTGTATGGTGCAGATTGTTCACTATTACGAATGAAATGATTGTGTCTTGTTGTTTTTGGGGTAGATGGTTCATTTTTCATCCAAGTGGTAGGGGTGATCAGTGGTCCTTTTAGGATTTACAATATTTCCTTTGAGTACCTTTTAGGGTTTCTGTCTCAAATGCCAGTTATGCAGTTATGTAGCATGATTCTGTACCTTTTAGGGCCAATTTATCAGACAGACATGACAGTACAGAAGAGGATATTGTCCAGTCACTGATTAAATGATATCAATATAATTGCAGCTTAACAAATATTTTAATCTTCTATTTTGATAAAGACTCAATCATCAGTAAGTTTTGTACGTACCTTATAGGGGTCATTTTCAAAACTGACTACTGATCACACGTACAACTTAGACAAAGGAGTACATCCCATGAGAACACTTGAAGATGTACATGTGTTTCTTGACTTTTCCAGTGGGATCTTCCTAACTTCCCCCACCCTTCCTTCACCCTTATAAAAAAAATTATACATGATTGAGACTCCCTCAACAGGGCTTTTCAGCTCAATTTACAAATCCTAACTAAATCATATAAATCAAACATAAATGGATTAAGAATCCCAACTGGCAAGGAAGCAAACCAGTTGGCTATATTACAAGCATGGCCGAGAAACTAAATTTGAACTAATCGAAATCGGAACAAATTCAGTCTCAGCTAGTGGCCAGAGCGGGAATCGAACCAGCTGGGACCGCCAGATTGCGAGACCAACGCTCTGACCACTCGGCCATGCTGCCTCCTTATTGCCTCCTTATAAACAAATAAAGCAATGTAGCAGCACTCAATTTATTGTCAGTTGATCATCATCCAACATGGCAAACAATTGGTTATCTTTTCATTCTCAAGAGAATGATTGAAACCCATCACTTTGCTGCAAGCCAACAGGCGAGCAACAACACTAATCTTTGTGGGAAGAAATTGTCTGGTGTTACCTAGACTATATATAAATGCTATAACTGAACAAGATGTTCTGTGCATATCATTATTGGGCTGGCTGGTACCAAATGAATGATTGAATGAATGAATGAAAGCAAGAAAGAAATGATTATTTCTTATTTCTGTTATTCATTTTTAGTGGTTTTATCAATGCAACTGGAGCAATTCATCATAACATTGCTGTTGGGGGAATGATGTATATCTCTGCCTGTTTCTTTCTTGTTGGTGTTGGTGTAGACATTATCTTACTCTTGAAGGTAATTCTCTCTTTTCTCACTGATAATGGTAATAGGACTGAGTGAAGCCCAATTTTGTCTGAAATCAAATGAGGGAGAAACAAAATTACATATCAATTGACAACCATGTTGTGGGAGTCCAATTTGTTTATTCTGAGTATCATAATTACAGACAGGATTGGATAACATGAATTCCGGACTTTGCCAATTAATCATAACTATTACAATTTCTGAGAAAAGATTTTCATCAGCTGAACAATGCTATTAAAACTGCAAGTAAAATGACCAAATTTTGGTGAAAAGTTGAGAAAAGCTAGACGTAAAATTATCTTGAGCACATGCTCCATGATGTAGCGATAATGACGATAACACGTGCTGAAAATGTTTAGCCTGATTGGCTTGTGCAACTGTCTGAAAATAAGACAGTAGAGCTGCCACGTCATTACTTTTCATTACTTTTGTAGATACACAAGATTTACAGAATGGCTGGCGCAAGTTTCGAGAAGGCTCAGGGTGAATTTGCTCGAGGTGTGGCAACCAATGAACATGTCCGAGCTGCTGCTACTGAGGCTGCTGTAGCAGGTGTAAGAGGGGGCTTGTCCAATCAAAAATAGTCTATTAGCTAAATATTAATTTCATTAGTCTTACATGTAATTTGAAGTACTGTAAAATGTATGCTTACTGTAGATGCCTTGAGCTACAGTACACTGTACTGTATCTCCACTTTGAGCCAACAAGAATCTGCTTTTGGAATATTCTAAAGACATATTAAGCTATTACATGTATATTGCCAATTTCGCTAGTATATGATTATAAGTATAGTAAATTTGTAAGGGATACATGTACATTTATCTTTGTGCTTTTTGAAACAAGAAAAGGTTTATCTATAGTAAGCAATGAGAAAATTTGTAGTAAAAGTGGTTATAGTGTATTTGTAAAATAATTGTGTAGTGGTCGTGAATAGCCTATAGTCTATGACAGTTCACTTGCCACATACAAAGGAATAAAGAAGAGGCTATGATAGTGCATTTTAATACTTAAAAGCTCAGTCATTCTAACAATTGAGACAATAGTTCTACAAGCTTTATGGATGTAATAGAACTTTCCTGAATTGGCTTCACTGATCACAAAACAGTAGATTCAAATTGAGGCTTTGGTGGATAAAAGATGTAGAGAGATTGTAGTGATGTAGAGATTTATTCACTTGAATATGTTGTTTTGTGATCAGTCATGTGAATTTCAGGAAAGGTTTGTTCCTGTTTATGTGGTAGGATGAGCAGATCTTGGAAGTGGACCATTTGGTCTGCACTACAGGTATAGATGATGGTTGTTAAGTGGTTTCCACTTTTCTTAGCCTGCGTCACATCCGGACTTTTCCTTCGTTACGAGTAAATTTCCAGCTGCACGCAGGCTACACTTTTCTCCACTATCACACACATGCAGTACTGAATTTTAAAGCACAGAGGCATTAGTATGACTAATATGACTACCCATGTATATTTATTTACATGGTAAATTTGAGGAAAATGGTAAACATGCAATTTGCATTAGAGTAACTCCATTAAAGGCGGTTATACACTATAGTCAGAACAGTGCTTGTGATTTGTTCAAAAAACGAACAGTAAAACAAAACAATTAAAGGACAGAGATTACATGTACATCTAGATGAAAAGGCATTATTCATCATAATCCACACATTCTTTGTTATTGTTTATATTTGAACAAATCACAAGCTTCATTCTAAGGGTAGTGGTTGACCCATTAAAGGAAGTGTTTTTCATTGGAGAGAAACAATACATGCAGATAAGTCACTATATAGGTACTTACATATACACCCAATCAGGATTCAAATAAAATGAAATTTATCAATTGAAAATAATGAGCTTTTCTCACCCCTTGCGTGACATTTTAATTTGTTTATCTAACAGCAACAAAAAGTATTTGAAAAGAGCACACCAAGTTAGCAAAAATTGAAATTTTGAGGTAGTTTCAATGAATAGTACGTGTCAAAGTTATGGGTGGCTGATTAGTTGGTGCTTTTTGTATAGAAACGTTCAGTGGAGGGTAGTGTGTTGTGTGGTAGTGCCATTTTAATTATGCAAAGTCGATAATGACATTTAGGTTTTTTAAGTTATGCTGATTGCCTGGGGGGGGGGACTCCGATCGTAAATGGACGGGGATGCTCGTCGTACCTTTTAGGGGTCAAAATCTGCAATCTGGTACCTTTTAGGGTGTCTCAGACTTAATTGGACTACCAGAGACATAGCTGGTACCTTTTAGGGACTGTTTTGGGGTAAATAAACTACCTAAAATAAGCATGAAGGGACGATTTCGATGATCTGAACTGAATCTTCAAAGCACACCGATAAAGTGTTTTATTACATTCATTCTTTATTATTGTTTTTGAATTGGTACCTTTTAGGGGTAGAAATGAATTGTTGCCACTCCCACTCAGGTACCTTTTAGGGGTCATTTTTAAAATTTCCGACGAGCATCCCCGTCCTCTTATCCCCGGGGCTGATTGATTCTCCTTGATCATACATGTAACAAACTTGTTTATAGCCACAAAAGCTATGTTATGTGAAACGTAATATACTGTTTATAGTTCAACTCTTGTAATTGTCTTTAAAGGTTTAGAATTGTTCATTTGGGACATTATTTTCTACTTTCTATAAGGAATATTCAGTAGGTAAATGAATACATATTGTATAACAAATTAATCATACAAATTGTAAAAATGATAACCCACTAAAAGGCATGTTAGTTATATACTATTGATTAATTAAGGTTCTTAAAAACAAAAACATTTCAAAACTGACGTCTTTGTGATTGCTTGGTGAACCTATTTCTGTTTTATCTGGCACAAAAATTAGAGTCATTAGTGGTTTAGTAATGCTTGCTTGTAACACTCTTGTTATAGTGCACGTTTATAGCTGCAAGTGATTTTCCTGTAAAATTATTGCAATGGATATTTTGAGAAATGTATAGGGCCACAGATCTTCAAAGCTAGCACCAAGGCCGGGGGGCTTGGGTCTCCTATATATGAGGGCAGGGATGCTCGTCAGAAATTTCAAAAATGACCCCTAAAAGGTACCAATTCAAAAACGAAAAAATGAACAATTCATGACAAAAAATTTAAAAACTCCTTTTATCAAATGAATGTGCTCGAGACACAAGTCAGATCATTACAATCGTCCTAGTAATGCTTATTTTAGGTATGTTAGCAAAAACAAACAAACAAAAAAAATGCCCTAAAAGGTACCATCTAAGTCTCTGGTAGTCCACTAAAGTCTGAGACACCCTAAAAGGTACCAGATCGCTGATTTTGACCCCTAAAAGGTACGACGAGCATCCCCGTCCATTTCTGATTGGAGTACATATATTTTGTATTTTTGTGCTTCTACAGCACACAACAGACAATTTCGAATGCACAATGACCACATTTTGTATTTAGATTTTAATTACTAACCACTCAATCTAAACTATACATTAGATTTCACACTTTTGAGGCTAAAACTTGTCAATACATCATTCCATATATTATGTGTCAATCTATGTGTAACTGCTCATAACACCCAACATCGACAGTAATGACACATCTATTATTTTAGTACTTTAATTTGTCATGCCATTACAGCAAAAACACAAAAGTTGATATTTTAAAATAGTCACCACTTCAAATAGGTCCAACAATGAGTTATGATTCATTGATAACAGAGCAAAAGAAAATGTCTTTATTGGAGGTATTGAATTATTGCAATTTGAACATGCATGTGGCCAGCAATAAATTGTGGGAGTTGAGGAAGTAAAAGTTAAAGTGCCAATGTTGGGAGTTGTTTGCCAAAATGTTGGCATTTACACACCGATACCCTCTAAAGATACATACCATTTGTATTCATAAGAATTCAGAGAACAATCATTATAAATAACATACATGTTTGAACAACAAATGTTATAAACTTCTATAGGCCTCTCTACAAGAACACATTCTTTATGACTTTTTTTTTTGCCTATGTGGATGACAAAATTTGACCAAACTGCATTTTCTGGAAAGCTCATGTCAGCTTTTTCAATTTTACAAGCAAATTGTTGGTGTATAGAGTGATGGCACTTAATCCGTGAAACAAAATCTAATAGTCAGTGTCTAATAGTTGAATCAAAACAAAAGAAAACAATAGAAATAGTATCTACTAAATAATGTCTGTTAGACTAATATCTATTTCACGGATTAAGTGCCATCACTCTAAACAATTCACCAATTAAAGGAAAGTTAATCATAGCATTTCACATGACCAAGATAACCTTATTTTGGTCCTTTTTAGCCATCCACCATCCAAAAATCAGTGCCAGCATATGGCAAAGGAAACTTGTTAAATGAAATCTGTTTGACCATCCACATGCATGTGCAAATCTGTTTAGCATAGAAAATTTGCACATTTAGGTGGGCCTTAAAAGAATCAAGCAATTCAATCAATCTTCAAGTACAGTTTGCTCAAGCATTTCCTTTGCTTGTTTGCACTCCTCTTTGTCTCCAAGGTCTGATTCTGTTTCACTCTATAAGAAGAAATTTGTCAGTTGCCATCTCATGTAACACAGGATATATATTACTTTAAAATGAGTTTTAAAAATGTTTGTTTTTCTGAAATTTTGTGAACCCGTTTCATTTCTTTAATTTTTGCCACTGCTATTTTTGTAGTATGTACATGTTAACTAAGAGGAAGTTTACTTACAACTAAATTTTGTAAATCATCATAAGCAGTTTTAAGTCTTCTTTTGCAGTCTGGTATCATTGTTTTTGATTCTTCCAGAACTTCAATCTGTATAATATAAAGATAAATGAAAAATTATGCAGATAAAAAGTTTATTTGACGATAAGAAATATTGTAATACTAAAGACCATTACCTGTTTTTTAATGTCATATTCATCTTTATTTTCTTCTTTCATTTTTTCAATTTTCTTTCCCTGGTCAACCACTTCCTTCTCATACATGGTTTTCTCTTTTGCTAATCTGTAAAAAAAAAAAATATTCCTAGGAGCCTGAATTTGCCATCTCCTCTGGGTCGCTTGAATACAGGCTTATCCTCCTGGAGATTCTGGGCAAGATCCAGGCTTTCCTTTTTCCTCTCCCATCCCCTTTCACTCTCCCTTTTTTTTCACAGGAGGCCAGATAGGCTGTATTTTGGTTTCAACTATAGTGGAATTACATGTATAAACCATTCATTGTGTCCCTGGGAAATGCAAAGTGTGAACAAATAAAATAGCTAACTTTCAAATAAAAATAAAACCGCCACCCCACCCCTGGCAAGGACGCAACCCCATTGCTTGATTCCAAAAATAGTAATGACAACAGCAAAGTTATTTTTTATTTTGTCGTGTGCAGAAGACCTCAGAATCGCTTTGATTGATATTTTGCTGTAGTAATACAATTTTTTTTAATTCAGCGCCCAAATAATATGCAACACCATTCAAAGAATGGAAAAGGACGAAAAGGGATTGCAGAGTCTTCAAACAGAATCGAATGCGGCGCGAGAAGCTTCTACAGATTTGCAAAACACTTTCTCCTAGAAACATACCTTTTTACAACACCGGTCTTGATTTTAAGCTGTTTAATTCGTGGATCTGCAACTGCGGCCATGATGCGGCAAAGGAAAATCTAAAACTGCCTTCAACTTTGGCGATGGATGAACTTGCAATCTTTGGGCCAAAAATACCAACTGACATCATAGCGCATGCTCAGAGTGTTACGATACCAAAACACTGCAGGCTCATGAAAGAATACTCAGGGAAGGGGACAGTAGAATTTGTACAGAGTACCATATGACTCTGGGCATACGGAAATGTTTGGTAATTTGCTGAATTTGAAGAAAAAGATGGGGCTTGATTATCTAGCAAGAATTAGAGCGAAAAGGCGTCAGAAATCTGGTTTTATTGTACGACTCAGACAAGAACTTACCCCACTCTAGATAGGTCTGATGTAGAGGGGCGAACGTTGCTTACCCTACCCTATACAGTTTTTTGTGTAAAGGGAAGTATTTGTTATTCTAATCAAAACTTTTGTGCCTGTAAATTACTACAAAATGTAATTAATAAAGTCACAAAAACAAAAGCACTAAGGTGTACGGAATCAGCTAAGTTCTTCTTCGTAGCATCGAATGCTCAAGCTCAAAAGATTGATTTTTGGTAAGTTTATTCTCAGCCAATACTAGTATAAAGTTATTCGAGCGCCAAACTTCAACATGTTAGAACGCGAAAACTTTGCAAATTGTAGAGATCGAGTATTAATTTGAATGATAAAGATTTCCTGTTTAAATGTTACACGTCATTGAAGTGTTAAAGTTGAATCAAAGTTGAATCTTTAAAGGAAGTCGCTTGATCTCCGACATTTACAACAGTTCTGTTTAGGTTTGTATATATACATGATCATGACTCTTGTTGTTGAGATTTTTAGACCTTTTATATAAGCTTATAAGTACACGGTGTTAACATCACCGAAAGCTGTACTGTATATATATAAAGTACACTTGCCTCGTTTGAATAATTAAAGCTATAAAATCGCTCAGTTCAAAAGCATTGAGAATGGGTTTTATTTGCGTAATACACCGTTGCAATCTTTAACTAATATAAGTTCTTACTGATCTAATATAGACAGTGTACACTAATTTCTATAAGACAATAGGCTTATGTCAATTAGCTTGCAGTTGAGTTGAGTCATTTAATTTCCCTTATTAATTAAGCTAAAAATATGAAATGATTCAAATTTAAATCCACTGTAAAATTTTTATTTCGTTCTGATTTGCATATCTTTGTATGATATTTTACCAGCAGTAATTTATATCAAATATTCAAGGTTTCCATCCATAAAAATTGTCATTGTGTGGATACTCTTTTGTTTTGGTATTAATTATGTCATGTCTTTTGTCTTTATATCTATAAATCTAATTGACATCCTTGGTTATCTTTTCTTTATCTTTGGCATGAATTTCCTATTTTTATGGAGTCATTATATAAGAATCATTTAAAGAAATGTTTTTAGACTATTTTAGGCTAATTCTCACATAAATGATTTTATAATTATAATATAATATAATAACCCTTAGTAAGCTATACGTAGCTGGCACATGTGTTTCATTTTCAGTTTTCACTTAAATTACTATAGTCTCCTTCAAAGCCATTTTTAGTCTCGTCACGCCAGGTGAATCCTCCCCAGTAGCCCCCCAAATTACTACTAGCTGCATGTTTTTGCGGGGTATGAGAGTTTGATGCATACATGCATGATTGCCCTAAAATTAACTATGTATATTAATGGATAGCAAATGTAAAATTAGCTGTGTGGTCCATATATGCATGGGTGATGCATATGATACTTGCTGGAAAACGCTATTGTGTTCAAATTCAAATCCCATCATAGGTAAAATTTGTGAATGGATCCCCTTCAGGCCTCCTGGATCTTCCTATTTTCTTCCAAATTTCTTACGAACTCTGTAGTTTTGTTCTTTCTTTGACTCCCCCAACACACACACACCCATCCCTCCAGAGTTCCATGCAATTTCCTTCATGGTATGACATGGATATTTTCTGGGACTATATTTAGTTAGTCAGTGCAGGACCTTGATTAAAGTCACATGTAGAGACTCATATCTGTAGGACTCAACTTGCAATGTACGTAATTCTTATACATGCTTAAGTTTTAACTACCCTTGAAATGACACAGGGGGAGGGGGAGGGCTGCAGTGCACTTTTACTCCAGTTACATTGATGTTCATTTTTTCATGAATGAGTAATATCCTTCAATTTCGTTGCTTCAATGACATTTTCATAATTTCTTGATACCTATTTATCAATTCTTTATTTAATCTTTCTATTATTGCAGATTCAATTTTTACTTTGTACAAACAATGAATAAGAAAATACTAGTACTTACAGTATTGGTCTTATCAACTGTGATGACCTCTAACTGTGTTAGTCACCATGACAATGATCACCATGGTGACCATGACCATGAGCATGATGGTCCCCACAAATGTTCTAATAAATACAGCAAAGAATGCAACAAAGAAACTACAGATGGAGAAGAAGATGAGATGTTCAAGAGAGGACATCTGAAGCCATTTGGGTCTCATCGCCCCCCAGATGCAATAGTGGAAGAACTGCATTACTCTATATCACCACAAGATTTCTACATGAATTATGTAGTAAAGCATAAACCTGTTGTCCTCAAAGGTATTGTTTATATAGTATGTTTTAAATCTTATAGATTCTTGGAGCAAGTGTAGCTGAGTTGGGGTTGGTCAGTTGGTCTTCTGAGCAAGAGTTCCCATACTTGGGGGCCCAAGGCATCTCAGAAATTTGTAAACTTTTCCTTTTCCCATTCCCATTTCATATGCAGTCAAAATGAGAGAGATTGAAAGTCGTGTATTGCACGTCTTTTTTGTGTAACTCCAAATACTTGATATATCTTTAAACTGATTTAGGTCCTGTGAAATATTGGCCAGCCTATACCAAATGGACCGACGACTACCTCAACAAGACATATGGTAATGTTTCATTTTTAATGGAAACAAAAGATGACGACAAGAAGAACATCCCACCAGGCATGAATTTATCCATCTTTCTTGACACATATAAAACTGTCAACCGCTACCTCGTTGACGAGGTTTACCCAGACATGAGGAAAGACGTCGTCCTTCCACTTGAGCTGCGCTGTGAGGAGATGAGCTCATACTTTTTTGTATCATACTTCTGGATGAGCAATGGTGGGACATCATCCAAGATCCACATTGATACTGATGAAAATCTTCTTTGTGTCATCCATGGTCATAAAACTGTTATCGTTGTATCGCCTGAGTATTCAGCTGACCTGTACACCGATGAAGGTTATCAGTTGGGCGTGTCTGATATCAACCCCCAATCAGTAGACATGAAGAAATATCCACGTGTTAAGAACGTGCGCTACCTGCTTGCTAACGTGGAGGAAGGAGACATTGTGTATATACCACAAATGTGGTGGCATCAAGTTATTTCCAGGTATTGTTATGGTCTGAAGATGGTTCTTTAGTTTGTTAGTTGCAGTTGCGTTACAAGTGGTAGAGCGATGTTGCTCGTATTGCCGCCCCGCGCGCAACTTGTCACGCAACAAATATTGATGTTGCAGGTTGCGAAAATTTGTTACACAAAGTAAAATCACTTTCTAGTTTTTGCAACAAGTAGCCGCAACCTGCAACATTGAATGTTGTTGCGTGACAAGTTGCGAGCGGGGCGGTAATACGAGCAACATCGCTCTAAAACTTGCAACAAATAATGTTGCGTGACAAGTTGCACGATTTTGTTGCTCGTATTACCGGGCATTGAAGAAAGCTTTTGGTTTTTTTCTGGAATAGGATCTTGGCGCTTTTTCTCTGATGAAGAAATTAAACCTTTTCATACCGTGTTACATATTTCCAGTATCCGCAATTGAAAAATTCATAATAAGCAAAGCAACAGCTCCCGCGATCATATTTTTGCAACAACAGAAACTAGTGAGGTGAATTACTTCAATCCCTGAGTCTGAATTCATTGATAAACTGAAATTTTAAACTGCAATAATGTTTTTCATAGGAAGGAAAGGCAACAAGCTGTTGCGCTGTGGTGGAAATCCAAGCCATTTTGGCTCGAAGAAGGAAAGAAATCGTTTCCTCAATCCCAGAAAGCTGGTAAGACAGACAAAATACTTGTTTCCCAAATAGTTATTGTAAAAGGAGGAGTGTCTCTGTTGTGTAACAAGTTAAATCACGTGTTTTATGTATATAATTTTACACAACATCTCACTAAACAGTACAGCTTTTCTATCTCTGGTCAATCCACTGGAATTCGTCCGAAAATCTCAATGAAAATTCACTGAAATCCATCCTGTTGCCCTGGAGACTAAGTTAACTTTTTATTTGTTTTTCGATTCGAATGTTTCAATTTCCAAAGTTTGTCAAATATTGGCGTACCTTTCTGTTGAGGGAGGGGAGGGAAGGAGGTGGGTACATTATTTTCTTTCTGTCCTTCTCCGACATTCATTCACACGCAACATTCATACAGAGTGTGCACGAAAATATATGGTCCCTCCTCTATTTGCACCAGCCCACCCGCCCCCCACCCTGTAAATAATGTCCCTAAGAACGTTTTTATTTATGTATTTTTTCGATGTTTTTAATCAAGACAACTCAAAGGATAAAAACTCGTATGCTAAGGCTCTAGCAGACTACGAGCGATGGGTTCAGAGTGTTTCATCTCGGGTGCCCAGAATCAAGTGTAAGAGCCAGGAGTCTTTGATGAGCGAGTATAAATGGGAAACCGACAAGATTCCCGATGCTCCAGTAACCTATGGTGATGGTGGCGACGATGAAGAAGTAAGCTTTAGCTATCGTTATTATATAATAATGATAAATCAAATCTGTTTATTTAGAGCAGATTTCGTATGAGTGTGAAACGGACCGCGTCGTGCCATGACCGTGTCAGTGCCGTAAGCATTCGGTATTTTTGCCGTAATCGTCGCCGTGACTGTGCGATGCCGTTTTCATAGTCATACGAAATCTATTCTAAGTGTACAATGTTTTCTTACATTCTGCACTAATTGGGAGTCGCTTATACTCTCTCACATACTACAATTCTAATATTCTGTGCAGCACACAGGTCTCACAAACTAGTTCGTTTTTACTGAGAGAGGAAAGTCGGAGGACCTGGACAAAACCCTCGAAGCAAGGAAGAGAACGAACTGACAATTTCAAGTCACATGTGATGCCGCGTCGGGGAGGTCATAGGTCGGCGCTCTAACTGTTTGACCACCCTAGCCTCCTCCGCAGGCAACACTGTTTGCTCAGTGTCGGATATTGGGCTTCCTGTTTAGGTGAAATGCGAGAAATAACCGCTACAAAGGAAGCCCAAGGAGGAATAATAAGGAGTTGCCTGCGGAGGAGGCTATGACCACCCTTGCTTCCACTAGGTTGTAAATACATAATAAAATTGAACTTGTAGAGCCTTTGCGGTAATTCCCAGTAATTCCCCTGAGTATTGAATACTTTTCAATGTTCATTGATTGTTCCCCAACATTTGATCTCTAAAAAAATTAATCCCAATTGTTATTTTATTCCAGGACAAAATACAGTCCGAAGGTTATGCCAAAGACGTGAACCCAAGAGATCTCTACACCAGGCCACCTTGTAGCTTTGACCGCGAAAACCTCAAAAGTCCTTGTTACGTACCTATATGTGTGGAGGCCGATGATGACCCGAAGTGTATACGATACGTACTGGACTACTGCGCTGCCTACCAGGATAGAGGCTGTGTTATTCAGCTACCTCAACTTTTGAACAAGAAACATCACTCCGAATATGAAGACATACGAAAAATGAAGAGTGATTTCAGTGCTTAAATTGGTGATGGTATTTCCTTGTTTGTGGAATGTCTCTATTGAGAATATTTCAAATCTTTTGTTATGGACTTTGTTTTAATTGCTAATGTTCTAGAAATAAACACCAGCCGGCAAATTGTCTTATTTCACTATGGCGTCACATCAAAGCAATCTATCCCCGGTTTAAACGCTACGGATGATAGTCGGTGTAATAGGGGCAAGTCACAGAGAAAATTGATATGAAAATGCAGTTTATAGAACGAAGAAAGGCGGATAAATGCAATTAAATGCGATAAATATCGTTTATTTGACAATTTTGTTCAAATTCTTGTTCTCTATGATTCTGTCCCCTTCGTAAACAAGCCGTGACGTCATAATATAATGGAATAGGGCAATTAGCAACTGAAACCAGAGTCAGGTCAGCTTACAGTACAATTTAGTACTAGATCCTGCATTCCTCTTGATTAGCAGAACCGCCAGAGAACGGCTGTTTAAAGGCGATGTTAGACGAGACGATTTTTAACGACGATTTTCCGCGCAACGTTGCAACAACTTGCAATATTTTGCGTTGCGAGTTTCTGACTTGGATTCAAAAACTCGCAAAATTGCAAGGAAAATCGTTCCAAGTGTCATGTTACACGAGAAAGATTTTTGACGCAACGCCGTTGCGCTGAAAATCGTCGTTAAAAATCGTCTCGTGTAGCACCGCCTTAAAGAGGACCGCAGGCTCTGGTACGACATTGCGTATACGCCTCGGCATTGCTAACACGAATTACGGTAATCCTTATTTAATGTTCAATATTTTAACTTTAATTATAGCATCGAAAGCCAAGTGAAGTCTAGTTTATTCTTGGATTATGATCCAATATGATCACCATATCGCTTGATTTTTTGTTGTTTTAAGCACAGACTCCAATAGAGTGATTTTAGTCTCACTGTTGAATAGTTAGATAAATTTAGTAAATTAATTTTTTGCTAACTTACCTAGCGATCCACATGACTCTGTAATTTTGTTCTTTTGTCGACAAGCGCGGGCTAAAAAGTGTTTAATTTTAAGAACTGCAAGGTTGTAAAAGATGTAAAATAAGAAAAAAAGAAACAAACTCTTGCGTTAAACGGATCTTGAATTTTACTGAGTCTCATTTTTACCTGCACTACATTTCAGTAGACTTTTGCTAGCGTCCACATTTCGCGCCAGCGCAAGATATGGACCACTATACCATGGACTATACTATATACTTTGAAGTCCATAATTCGGGTCGACGCAAACTGTGAATTGATTCTTGACTCCACAGATTGCGTTCAACTCAAACTGTGGACTTTTGCTGTGCAGCTTTTCCAAAAAAGACGGCGTTGTCTCTTAATTTGACTTTCTGCAAACGAGTCTTGTTTCGTAGAGTCGCAGGGTTCTCTCTATCTGATTTTCAAAATTTTAAGTTCAATGATCCATGATTTGCAGACCTGCATGTCATAAGTTGGACTGAAAATAAGACCAATACAAATATTTTAACTACGTTTTTCAAGTCAATCTTGTTTTCGCGAATGATCTTAATATTTACGTTTCCTCATCTTGTAGCCTTCCAATATCTATAAAATAATTCAAAAAATATATATTTTTTAAAATGTGATAAAAATGAGCCGAGTTATGGTAAGCCAAAGTGATCCAGATTTCTATAGATTTTGGCGTGTTTGCCCCAATTCAAAATGGCGGACGAAAGCGTGAAGTGGCTTATTGTAATATTATCATGCATGTCCAAGTACAAAAGTAAGATTTTGGCCGAGCCAAAGGCTCTGTATACTCTAATTAAATGTCGTATTTTCCCACAAAAGAACGAACTCATTTATTGAAGTTTTGAGTAATTTAGTCAATATTGAAAGTTATGTAACTTTTCGTAGTTATAATAAATTCATGTCGTTGCATGGAAAATGGTATCGGAAATGTGTTTCATGCAGTGATTTTCCGTTATCATTTGCTTCCTACATTTTTGTGAAAGCTCTATACCCGAAAAAAAAAAGACACCAGTAGGAGAGAATTTTTGCTTCAGAAAACAGTTGTAGGTCCTATCAAACTCCCCTTGAGCCCATTTCTGTAGGGAACAAAGGATATTGACGACTATTAAGAGGGGATTTTTTTCGAGTTCGAGCAGTGAACGACAAAAACTCCTGAGTTGAAGAATAGCTGTTGTACAGAATTAAAATCATTTCTGTCAGAAAGTTTAAGTTGTTTGCAAGTAGTTTTGGCCGATGAAAGTTGAATCAAAGTGTTAATCCAAAACGAAAATTTGGATCGAAAAGAAGGCATTATGCCAACAGTATAATGGTATTTTTGCAACACGATATCCCTATAACAGGGTTAAACATTGGCCGTGAGAACTGGGTCAGAATTGCCACGTGATATCTCTGATATAACGTGTTGCACGCATAGGTTAGGCCTGCTCCTCCTTTAGAAGGTCATCGACATACAAGCAATCCTTAAAAAGTTACTCGCGTAAGGCAAGTACAATTTTCTTTCATTCCACCCTTGGGATTTTTCTATGGCTGAACCACGAGTCCTGATCTTGGGACATTCCTTCATTAAGCGCCTTAAGCGTTTTATTTTAGGTAATAGCCCAGACTATCAGCTGGACTTCAAACTCTCGGAGCCTGTTAGTGTGTTCTGGCATGGCGTTTCGGGCCGTACTATCAAAAAGATCCGGCAGTACGATCTCAGCGAGATAGTCCGGCTGCGACCTGACGTCGTTTACTTAGAGATCGGAACTAACGACCTCCCTCAACGTGGTATGTCCCCTTTGACGGTGGGTTCAGCCATCGAGGAATTAGTACTTTTGCTTCATAACGATTGCGGGGTTAGCATTGTCTGTGTGGGGCAGACAGTTCGTAGACACCCTGTTGTAAATTTTGATGCAAAGGTAAAGTTACTTGCTCAATACCTTAAGACTGTGTTGGAGCCACTCCCCTTCGCTGTGTATTGGACCCACAGGGGTTTTTGGCGTCCTTCACCTAACACTTTCCTATCCTACGATGGCCTTCACCTTAATAGGGAGGGGCAGCATAAATTGTATAAAAGCATCAGGGGAGCAATAATACATTGTTTAAATCGTCTAAAGTCTTGATTTTGGCATCGTGCACATGTAATTAAAGTCGCGTCCAGCCGGGTGCCCGAGTTTACACATTAAATGACCGTCAAGTTATCGGCATGTAAAAATGGCATGTCATACTATGTGGAAAGCATGTAAAAATGGCATGCGGCATTATACCAACGCATGTAAAAATGGCATGCGGCATTATACTGGAAGCATGTAAAAATAGCATGCGGCAATATACTTAAAGCATGTAAAAATGGCATGCAGTGTTATGTGAGGGCATAGAAATGTTTTGCCTGTTTATCGTATGTAACAATAGCATACTGAATTAATTGTTCCACTTGACTTGGTCTTGTACGTGCGGTTTAGTTTGCCTATGAGTGTACAACCCATTACCGGCCGTCAAGTTTGACGTGCCATATCACTCGGCACTCTACAATCGCTATGGATTAATGTTTGTGGTACCGTCGGCTGGCGCGCTATTGACAGATGCGGTATTTTATCAAGCTACTCACTAAATTAATGTTTTGCATTGGTTCTCCTGGTGCTTTGAGGGCACCGCAACCTTATCGAGTTGATATTATTTTTAAAGTTTTACAGCTTTTAGATCTGCGGATTTACTATGCCACCTCGAAGGAAGAGCCGGCGTTTGACTGCAAGTAGTTCAGAGACGTCGACGCCTCAGATACAGTTTGTGTCCGACCGTGTCGAAGTTTCACCTCAACAGGCGGCGCGCTCAACAGCCGCAGGCAGACCAGCAACAACAGTGCCTGACCCTACAATGGTTGCTGCAATTGCTGAAGCTGTCCGTCTGGCCATTCAGAAACCTGCAAACCAGCAAACAGCCACTGAGGTCGAGAATGAAGTCCAAAGGACCGTGGAGGAGATCACACACGAAAGTGGTGAGATTGAGCCTAGAGACCCTATCTTTCATAGTTCTGCGGTGCCACTAGGTAGTCGCATTAGTGCTAGCATCAAATCTAAAATTTGGGCGGACGAATTCATCGACTTCGGGTCTCTGTTGGATCCGTCTCCTAACCCCGACAAATACTCTTTGTCCTTCACGGCGCCTTCGCATAGAACGGCTTCAACAAATCCCCAGTTCACCTTCGAACCGGTCAAAACCCCTAAAAAGGTTTCGTCGGTGAACGACTGGATTTCAGCATTCCATACGTTTGTCGCCATTTACTGCGTTAAGTTTCCAAACGAGACCCCAAAGTTGATGAAATTCGGTGAAACAATACGCGACATAGCCTTGCGAGGGGGCGATTGGTGTTATTATGACGAACAATTTCGTTATTTAAGACAGAGTGGCCCCAAACAATATCCTTGGGATATGGTCCACTGGGAACTGTGGAATAGAGCTGTCACTTTTCGTCCCAAACAGGCCACCTTTCAATCCGACAGACCCAATTCAAAAACCAAGGGAGGATTTCGTGGCATTAAAGGGACCTGCTGGGCTTACAACTCAGGGCGACAATGCGGCCCGGGATGCCGTTATGAGCACAAATGTTCAAAATGTGGAGGGAAGCACCCTAGCAACCAGTGCCAAAGCGTTACTGCTGTGCAGGCAACTGGGGGAGATAGAACGACTTCAACTCCATCGCATTCTAAACAGCCCGCCGGTTACGCCCGTAAGAGTGTCCATTCTTAAAGCGTTATTATCGAACTACGACCCGCACTTACAAGCTTTCCTAGTCGACGGTTTTTCCTTTGGCTTTCGCATTGGGTTTGTCGGATCTGTTAACCCTCGTATAGCACGGAATTTACGCAGTGCGGAGGAACAACCCGAAATCTTAGCTTCCAAAATTGACAAGGAGTTATTAGCAGGGCGCGTGGTAGGCCCCTTTACACATCCTCCCTTTCAAAACTTTATATCTTCGCCCCTTGGTCTCGTTCCTAAGAAAAACCCAGGGGAATTTCGAGTAATACATCATTTGTCGTACCCTGAAGGCAACTCGGTCAACGATTTCATTCCGCTGGAAGCGTCGTCTGTCCACTACGCATCCATAAGCGACGCCATATCGCTAGTTAAGACTATAGGTCACGGCTGCTTTATGGCAAAAACGGATATTAAATCGGCCTTTAGGATAATCCCCATTCATCCGTACGACTACCATCTCCTGGGTTTTTCATTGAATAATTCCTATTATTTTGATCGAACTTTGCCAATGGGTTGTTCCTCCTCGTGCGCTATTTTTGAGGCTTTTAGCACGTCTTTGGAGTGGCTAGCTACACAATTTTTAGGCGCGTCGGGAGTACTTCATATTTTAGATGATTTCCTTTTATAGCGGAGTCGGAATCCAAATGTAGGTCAGACTTGAATAATTTTCTAGGTCTATGCAATATCTTAGGAGTGCCTATTGCTCAGGAAAAAACCGAGGGTCCTCTGAATACCTTGCAATTCGCAGGGATCACGTTAGACACTCTAAAGATGGAAGCCCGTTTACCGCGGGAGAAGCTTCGGAAATGCAATGATTTGCTGTCGGACTTCCAAAAACGCCGAAAGGTGACCCTTAAGGAGTTACAATCGCTTATAGGATTGTTGAATTTTACATGTTCGGTCGTTTTGCCAGGACGCGCCTTTCTCCGACGTTTGATTGACTTGACCAAAGGCGTGCGCAAACCACATCACCGCATACGAATAACCACTGCCTGCCGCAGAGATATGCTAGTTTGGAAAAATTTTTTAGAGCACTTCAACGGTCGAACCTTCTTTCTAGAGGAACGATGGTCCATTTCTACGCCTCTCAAACTGTATACCGACGCGGCAGGTTCGAAAGGTTACGGTGCGATTTTTGGAAATCACTGGTTTTACGGCGCATGGCCTGAGAGCTGGAAGTCCTTAAACATTGCTTTTCTCGAGCTTTTTCCCGATTGTTATCTCACTTCACGTGTGGGCTTCGCCAGATGAGTAATCAATGCATTTCCTTTTTCACTGATAACGCGGCATTAGTTGACATTATCAATAAGCAGACTTTCTAAACATACTCAAATAATGTTACTGGTACGTGACCTCGTGCTGACCTCATTACGACATAACATTCTTTTTCGAGCGTTTCACGTTCCCGGTGTGGATAACACTCGAGCGGACTTAATCTCTCGTTTTCAGATAGTAGAATTCAGGGAAACCTTCCCAGAAGCAGATGCCGTGCCAACTCCAGTGCCCGAGACCCTTCTCCCGTCGAAGTGGTCTCTACGCTGACTGACTTGCTACGTTCATCCCTTTCCCGCGAGTCTCAAAAAATGTATTCGCGCTCTTGGGCAGTTTTCGCCGAATTTTACCAGCGCTTTCACGGTGCACCATTCATTTTACCAATATCGACACCCGACGTCGCGTTGTTTATTTCATTTCTAACTGCTAAAGGCTTGGCTCCGGCCACTGTTACATCATATCTTTCTGCTATAGCTTATGTTCATAAACTCAAGGGCTATCCCGACCCAACAAAATCATTCTTAATTGAGAAACTAATTGTTGCTATAGGACGACGAAGTCAGGCAGACGTGCGCATGCCCATTTCACGTCCTCTTTTATATCAGCTAGTACGGGCTCTTGATAATACAGTGACTTCGTCCTATAGGCGCTCGCTACACTCAGCCATGTTCATGATTGCTTTTTACGGCTTTTTTAGACTAGGCGAATTGGCATGTAAAAGTAGGAAACAAGAGGCCGCTATTGTCAAATTTCAGCAGGTTACCTTTTTAAAGCAAAGGGACGACGTGACAGCTGTCAAGATAGTCATCTCGAAGTTTAAACATAACACATCTAATCGCCCTTTCACAATAATGATCGAGAGGGAACCGGCAGAGCCGTTTTGCCCTGTTATGTTGTTATTAAATTACATCAGTTTGAGGGGTTACAATGAAGGTCCGTTGTTTTCATTTCCCAATGGTGAGGCCGTTTCAATTAACAATTTTAATACTGAATTGCGACGAGCCCTCAATTTCTGCGGCCTTGATTGTTCCCGATATAAAAGCCATAGCTTTCGTATCGGGGCCGCATGCCATG
Source organism: Telmatactis stephensoni (assembly GCA_029948255.1). Classification (NCBI taxonomy): domain Eukaryota; kingdom Metazoa; phylum Cnidaria; class Anthozoa; order Actiniaria; family Isophelliidae; genus Telmatactis; species Telmatactis stephensoni. The sequence goes on along the minus strand of JALIZF010001336.1, from coordinate 106,251 downwards.
CGGCGGAAAAAGGTTTCTCAGACGCGCAGATACGTGCATTGGGTCGTTGGAGTTCTGACGCGTTTAAGGTTTATATTCGCCCACCTTCACTTAAATCCAATTAGTTTATGTCTAATCACTACGCATAAATCTCCAATGCATGGGTCAGTCAGGGGCTGCCATGGAAAGGAGGTTTTGCTCTGGTGTTTTTAAAAGCTGAAATACCTCATCGGTCAGGTCAGTCAGGAGCTGCTGATCAATGAGTGTAACTATTTTATAATTTTTTATTATTTTAACCAGCGACAGGGTCAGTCAGGAGCTGCCTGTCATACGTAATTTTCTAATTCCTATATATCTTGTTGGCATGAAAGGAATAAAGTCTTATAATATGTAGTTAATTCCTAACTAGGTATATCCGCTTTATATTCCCAAGGTTTCTCATTCCGGGTCTTGGTGGGGTTGCGCATCTTTGCGGCTTGTGGCGAATTTTTGGTTTCCCCACTTTTTCCGAAGAGACATTTATTTTCGTTAGTTTTCTGTCACGCCACGCTCTCATTATACGTTGTTACCGTGGCGTGACATTTTACTGTTATATTAATAAATACGTCACAATAGTGGCCAATATTATCCAACCATATAAGTACATTGTCCTCTTCGTAAAACTTAGTGCGACCCAGCAATGAGTTCCCTCGGAACATATATACTATTTCCACGTAGCTGGAAGCCCGGGATATCGCGAGGCAAAAAGAAGGCATTATGCCAACAGTATAATGGTATTTTTGCATACGATATCCTTGTAGTTTAAATAGATTAGGATTTAACAGTGGCCGTGAGAACTGGGTCTGGGCTATCACGTGATAGCTCGGTCTATAAAACGTGGTGCGCATACGGGTTAGGCCTGCTCCTCCCCGGTACGCAAGGCATCGTACGGCAAGCAAGTTAGCTCTTCAAAATTTACCCACCACCTCCCCTTTCTCCGGCCACTGATTAGTCTCTTCGGAAATGCGAATTTTGGTTTCCCCACCTTTTCCGAAGAGACATTTAATTACTTATGTTTTCCATGTCACGTCACGCTCTGATTAGTTTGTTAAGCGTGGCGTGACATTTTACTGTTATATTAATAAATACGTCACAATAGTGGCCAATATTATCCAACCATATAAGTACATTGTCTCTTCGTAAAACTAGTGCGACCCAGCAATGAGTTCCCTCGGAACATATATACTATTTCCACGTAGCTGGAAGCCCGGGATATCGCGAGGCAAAAATGAGGTTTAGGCCTGCATTTGCTCATTTGCTGTATGTTTTCTCTATATTCAGCTTGAAAAAAGCTTAATCCCAACACAGCGTCAAGAAAAAGTCTTGTACAATTCAAAAATCTGTTTTAAACAGGTATTTTATCTTGGTACATCAGTTTTTAACCGATAGAAAAAGGATTTGAGTGTTAATCCAGAACGAAAATTTGGATTAAAACTCGCACGAAGGTCTAGTTTTTGGCGCTTTTCGCCATTATTGCTCGTCTTTGAAAAAAATCTCCTCTTAATTAATGGCAAAGTGGGAGTAGCCTCGTCTTTATGCTGCACGTGATCATCGCCTTCAGAGTCCTAGTTCCCGGATTACAAACTTGTTAAAGGAAATGTTTCGCTGAAGCTGATTGTATGTCGTACAACTTGGGTCAAGCAGAAGGAGATGTATGTATGTTTTTTAACTTTAATTTCAATTTATTTATATTTTAACAATGCTGGCTGAACCAGATTCTGAATCTGAATCTGTCCCAATTGAAGAAGCCATCACAAAAATCCTGATTACAATGGTTATAGAAAGAAAAAAACGTTATATTAATAAAACTATACATGTCTTCATATGCTGCACAATTTGTTGGGTGATGTTGAAAATGAAGAGTCATCTTGAGGCAAACTTTTCATTAGAAATAAAAATAGTTATTGTCTATCTTTCTCCATGTACCAATTAGGAGCAGCAAACACCTTGGGATAGCGAGGTAGGAGGTCCTGGGGTTTATTGTAAAAGCTGGTAAATACAGGTGCAACGATCAAAAACAAATTAACTTGACTACTCAAAGAAGAGTAAACTAGCTTTTCTGCGCTATTCAGCTACTGTAACTGTGAAGTAACTAAGAATCTGTAGATGAGTTGCAAGTCCAAGACACATGGAGTTGTTATGTTCTCTCACGATTCTTTCAATAATCGCGACTTCAAAAGGTATGATTCAAATCCTACCCATCTTTGATTAGCTTAAGTCTGGCAAGCTTGAGGCCTATTCCGGGCCCTAAAATCGCCTAAAATCGCCCAAAATCGCCTAAAATTGCCCAAAGTTGCCCTAAATCGCCTTATGTTTTGAGCATCTTTGGGAATAATTTTGCTTAAATCGCCTAAAATCGCCTACGATCGCTCAAAATTACGGCGATTTTAGGGCCCGGAGTAGGTAACTTGTTTCATACCGACTATCAATACTACATAACAACGATAGATATATTTGTATGTATATAATCGGAAATTTTAGCATCGATCTTTAAACATTGCTTATATAAAGTGGCGTAAGGATGCTCGAAAAGCTCAATTTACGCCAGTGATGTAGTAAAGGTGCTTAAAGCCTGATAGTCGTAAAGCTGTGTAAAGACATAGTACATCTATTAAACGTAATTGTAAGCTTTACTGTCGCGTTTTAAAGGTGTTTGAAGACATTTAAAGATTAGGATTACAGATAACTTGTGATGATGTAAAGCTAACGTACTTAAATTGAATCTTTACTATGATGTCGTAAAGGTATATAAAGATTAGTATTACAAATACTTAATTTATTATGGCGAAAGCTAACTTTAAAATTGATCTAAGAGTACGTATGATGCCGTAAAGACCGTAAAGATCATTAAATTACACACCTTGTCCAATGCGTGATGTTGATCCTCCTCCCCTCCTATTAAAACATTGTTTAGATCGAGTGAAATTTAGAAGAATCCGAGGGAAAATGAAATTGAACTATTTGACTAGCAGCCTGGAACAATTCCAAAATTCTACGTAGAAAAGATCTAAAAAATGAAATTTCTAAAACAGTTCTCAGAAATATCATTCAGGTCTTATTTAATTTTTGCTGTTTATCTTCAGACACCTTAGTTTATTGTGTGGATCGATGCCCTACTTCTATACCTTCTCATACTTCTGAATTGTGTGCACCTGTCGGACTAAAAAAAACTTCATAAGAGCCCCTTAACTAGGAATTCATATTCTTTGTTTTACCATAATATATTGATTCCTGGGTTGACTAACAAAAAAGGTACACGAGTAAAAATTGATTTAACAATGCTATATAATGAAAACAATAAATATTCAAAAGCGTATTTACCAATTCAAAAGTTTCCTCTGGTGAGTCTTTCAGAAAAAAAATATTTAAAAAATATTTACTTATTAAGCAATTTCTATTTAGTTTTCTCAGCATTCCGCAATTGAGAAAATTAAGATTGATTTCACCCCTCCCTACACAGGTGAAGGTGGTTGTAAAGACCTTAGATATCTTGACTGCATCAAGAACAAAGCCTTAACTGGTCACGTGATCAAGTCCTTCAGAGTCCTAGTTCCCGGATTAATAGTGTGTCAACACAAATGTTTCATTGAACCTCATTGTGTGTCGTACAACTTGGGTCCAGTAGAAGGACATGTCAGGACGTGTGAGTTGAGTAGCACTGACCATGGTACATACCCTGCTAAAGTTGTGTCCAAAGAAGGCTACGAATATTGTCCTATCAAGGTATAACTGTTGAACATTAACAACCCTATCCCCTCTCTTTTCCCCAACACAAATCACCCCACCCCCTCCCTCACTCTGGAGGTGCGAATTACTGACTATATGTACTGCAGCTGGACGGATTTTGGCCTTCGACGCTAAGATAAAACGAGCTGGATGAAACTTAAATTGATGTGACGTACTGTGCGCATGCGCAGTAGTCATTGTATAGTATAAATCACCCCTCCCCTCCCCCCTAAAATTTCTCATTGAACTAATACTAAGTGATATAATTACATTCCAACAGAATCCATGTTTATCAAAGCCATGCTCTGCCAATAAGCTGTGCTTTCCAGACTTTGTTTGGGACACATTCAGTTGTCAAGGTGAGCACTTGGTCGTTTGGAATTATGTATTTGCCCCACAAGTTTTGATGCACATTTTGTTTTTTCTCAAAAGCAGCCTTGAATGATGAATCGATTACTTGATTGACTGATTGACTGATTGATTGATTTATTGAATGATTGATTGATTGATGGACTGATTGAATTGAGTAATTGCAATTGGTTGATTGATGGATTGATTTATTGATTGATTGAGTAATCGATTGATTGATCGATTTGATTGATTGATTGGTTGATGGATGGATGGATTGAGTGAGTGAGTAATTGATTGATTGATGGGTTGATTGATTGATTGATTGGTTGAATGTTTGATTGATTGATGGACGGATGGATGGATGGCTGGATTGAATGAATGATTGATTGATAGATTGACTGATTGATTGACTGATTGATTGATTGATTGAATGATGGATGGATGGATAGATGGATTGGTTGTTTAATCGATTAAGTAATTGATTGATTGAACGTTTTGATGCACATACACATTTGTTTAGTGCTCTGCCTTGGCAGTTTGCTTGATTGATTAATTGATTGAATGATTGATTGATTGATTCAATCAGTCATCACTCACTGAATCGCGTATTTATTCATTCATTATTTTATTCATTGATTTATTATTATTATTCATCCGTCCATCTCTTTTTCATTTAATTATTTATTCTTTCATTTGTGCATTTATTCATTCACTTATTTTCTACAGATGGAGATTGGACCCACTGGGGTGCCTGGTCATGTGTCTGTCCAATAGCAACTCATACACGTAGATGTCTCAACCCATTTCTAAATGTAACAGCATCAGATTGTCCTGGACCAGCTGAAGAAGATAAGCCATCCTGTCAACCAACGGTGGATATTTCAAGTAAGAAACACCTCTAAAATTCATAGTGTAATATTGTCCCTGTGTATTGCTATTCATGAGTATGACAATGAGGTATGGGGAATCGCTCTGGCCTGGAACCAACCAAAGCCAGGCGAAGTGCCAACTTCGGCAACTTTGAACCCGAGTTACTCACTAGAATCATCGCTCATATTCAGATCTCATGCAGACTGTCTTCATTTTATGATCATAATCATTAACATTCGATCTATCTATCATGTTTAGGCTGTTCACAGCCCCTGGGCTTACAAGATGGTCGTATTCAAGACCATCAAATTAGTGCCTCAAGTGTCCATATTTCTCCTTGCCTGGCCAGCTATGCTCGATTACATCGGCAGAGAACCATGGGCTTTGACAGCTCGTGGTGTGCCGAACACCAGCAGATTGGAGAATATGTGCAAATAAATCTTAAAACCATCAAAACTGTGACTAAAGTAGCTACACAAGGTCGAGATATCGTTTATAATCAACTAATGTATGATCAATGGGTGACCAGTTATACCCTGTCCTACAGCAACGATGCTAACAACTGGACAGGCTACGTTGGAAATGATAATTGTACCAAGGTAGAGGTAGTGCGGTTAAATTCGGTAGAATAACTAAATAAAGTAAACCATTTTGTTCGTCCGTCTGTTCGTATCCATCCATCCATCCATCCATCCATCCATCCATCCATCCATTCATTCGTTCATTTTTTTTTTTTTTTTTCAGCGTTTCATTGGTAACACCGATAGAACTTCAGTTGTGACAAACGTACTTCCTGTGCCCATCAAAGCGCAATACATCAGAGTCGTTGTGTACTCATGGAATAGCCATCCATCTATGAGACTCGAGTTGTATGGCTGTTAAAATCCTTGAGGGCGTGGATGTTTGGGGTGTACTCAAGCAAGTTTTTTTTACTCCCTGAGCCTCTGTTCCCGAAGTTGAAATCCTTAACTTATATTTTAAGATAGAAGCCTTTTAAAGAAAATTGTACTCCCTTCAAAGACAGTTTCCATATACTAATCCTAATATATAAGTATACGCTTAGTATATACTGCATTTGAAAAATCTCAGCCTTTTATGTGCCATTATCGTTAAAAGGTGTGTCCATTCTCTTCACTGTATTATACGACCAATGTAATCGTTATTATATGAACGATGCATCGTATACTATAGAGGGATTTCATGGCAGCCATGTTTGTGGGCAAGTACAATAGAAAGTTTTTGAATTAGAAAGATTTCATCTCTCTTGGGAATAAAGCTCTATTGTTTTGACCACAAATTAACATGGCTGCCATGAATTAAATCTCTCTATACAGCCAGTTCACTATCTATGCACTCTTTATTATATAATCAATGCACCCTTTATTATATGACCTATGCACCCTCTATTATATGACCAATGCACCCCTTATTATATGACCAATGCACCCTCTATTATATATGACCAATACACCCTTTATTATATGACCAATACACCCTTTATTATATGACCAATGCACCCTTTATTATATGACCAATGCACCCTTTATTATATGACCAATGCACCCTCTATATATGACCAATGCACCCTCTATATATGACCAATGCACCCTTTATTATATGACCAATGCACCCTTTATTATATAACCAATGCACCCTTTATTATATAACCAATGCACCCTTTATTATATAACCAATGCACCCTTTATTATATGACCAATGCACCCTTTATTATATGACCAATGCACCCTTTATTATATGACCAATACACCCTTTATTATATAACCAATGCACCCTTTATTATATGACCAATACACCCTTTATTATATGACCAATGGACCCTTTATTATATGACCAATGGACCCTTTATTATATGACCAATGCACCCTTTATTATATGACCAATGCACCCTTTATTATATGACCAATGCACCCTTTATTATATGACCAATGCACCCTTTATTATATGACCAATGCACCCTTTATTATATGACCAATGCACCCTTTATTACATGACCAATGCATCATTTGTTATATGACCAATGCACCCTTTATTAATGACCAATGCACCCTTTATTATATGACCAATGCACCCTTTATTACATGACCAATGCATCATTTGTTACATGACCAATGCATCATTTGTTATATGACCAATGCACCCTTTATTATATGACCAATGCACCCTTTATTATATGACCAATGCACCCTTTATTATATGACCAATGCACCCTTTATTATATGACCAATGCACCCTTTATTATATGACCAATGCACCCTTTATTATATGACCAATGCACCCTTTATTATATGACCAATGCACCCTTTATTATATGACCAATGCACCCTTTATTATATGACCAATGCACCCTTTATTATATGACCAATGCACCCTTTATTATACGACCAATGCACCTGGAACTAGTTATAGGTTGCCAAAAATTGTATTCAAATAAACTGGTAAATAAATTTTTTCTTCGACTGACTTTCGTTTTTACATTCATTTTTATTGCGGCATCTAGGGAAGCGCATTTCATTTGAAGGTTTGTCATTTTGTATTCAGAGGCGGATGTGAAAGGATAATTGATCCGTATTCATCCACTCGGCCTTAAAAAGTGAACCAATGTGAAAAAAGCGATAGTTGGTCTCAGTCTGGTGTCACGTGCTAGCTATATAGCTTTGAAATCTTGTGAGAGATAAGAGAAAATTTCCTGTCGCAAGTTCATTTTTTGTTAACATTATCACCGCGAGCTCTGAATTGAAGAGATATAAAAGGTTTTCTTAAAATATTTTTGATACTATATTCTTAATTTCTCTTGATACCATATTGTTCCTTTTAAATAACCGCAGATTAATAACTTGAATGTTTAGAACTATTTCTATTTATTTATTTGGAGAACCATATAAAAGTAATTCCTTTCATGGTCAATTCGACAGTTTCAACCAGTTAAACTATATGTAAACTTAAGGAAGAAATTACTAAAATATATTGAGGTAATTTTGACATCAGAATTATTGAACAATTTTAAGGATTTTGTTGCGAGAGCGAAATGAATGTCGCACTAGAGTGATGATAGACGCTGCAATTTTTCTCTGAAACAAAATCTAAAATTGCATGCCAGAGCGAGGACAAATTGCACCGGCTTAAAAGCTTGCAACACTTTTTTAATTGGGACCTGCAACACTTTTTTTAATTGGCACTATTTAGTACTAAATAGTGCCAATTGAACAAAAGAAAACGATTTTAGCGTTTACACTCTACCAAAAGTTACTGGATAATTTGTTTTAGTTGTTCCTGGGTAATTGAGGTGTGCCTTTTGCATTTTGGGCCATCATTTATAACTGATACGTGGCTCTTAATACCAGAGTCGCACATGCCGGTTACAGAATCGAAAACCTGGAATATCTGCATTCTATACTAGGTACTTGGTGGTACAAGCAGCTTATGAAGATGTTTTAGGGTTGGTTGCTGCAAGTAGTTTATCAGTCGACCATATTCCTCCTATCAAAACCAGCTTTTCTGGTTAGAGATATTTAAGTTTGACCAATCAGCAGCGACAAACACCTGGAAAATGGTGACGTCAATTGAAAAAGCTGTTAAAAGCAGTTTCGACGATCAAAAACATATTACGATAAGCTACATGTAGTACTCACAGAGAAGTAATCTTTAGTTTCCCGGCGTCATTCATCGGCTATGGTGAAATATGGAATTCTCTAAATGAGTTACAAATCCAAGTCTTATGGAGTTCTTGTGTTTTCTCACGATTTTTTCAATAATCGCGCTTTCAAAAGGTATGTCGACCTACTCATCTAACTTAAGTCTAACAAACTTTCTTTATTTAGTTACTACCGTAGTTCCAATTTATACCAGATAAAGATCAGATATTCCCCTGATCAAGTAGTTCGTATTTAGTAATAATATTGTAGAAACAAATTTAGAAGAATGCAAGAGAAAATAAAAACTATTTCACATGGCTATATGACTTACAGCCTGGAACAATTAAAAAGTCTATGCAGAAAAGAGATAAAAATCGAAATTTTTATAACAGTTTCCAGAAACATCATTCACTATTTTTTGTGGTTACTGGCTTTTTATAAAAGCCAGTAACACTATGTCATCGATCGAGTGCGTAAGTCCGATAGTCCGTGACTTAAATTTCCGAAGTTATCAATTCGTGTGACAGTCCGGCGGATGAGAACGAAAACCTTCCGAATTTTTCCGAGTATTTTTCTTCGATTTTCGCTATGGAAGTACGATTTATTTAACTTTTGCTCATGTTTATCTTAAGACACCATAGTTTATTGTGGGGATCGATGACGTTCTTATGTACTTCTTTATACTTCTAAATTGGATACACCTGTCGAACACTAACAGAAAAATACTTCATTAACCCGAGAAATAAGCGAAGTGTTCTAGTTAGAGTGTAATAGTCAGATAAATACAATAGACAACAAAGATATTGGGGTGTTAATGTACCGAATACGCTCAAGTGCATTTCACAGGTTTATGAAAACCGCTCTAAGAGCCTACTCACTAGGAATTCAAATTTTCTTTGTTTTACCATATAATTGGTTCCCTAGTTGATATATACTAAAACCGACTAATATAAATGGTATTGAAAACAATTACTACACAAAAGCGTATTTACCAAAGTTTCCTCTAGCAAGTCTATATCAGAAAAAAATAGACTTATATAATCACTTATTAAGCAGCCTTTAGAATAGCCAAAGGGTGAGCCCGAGAAAAGATATCATCGTTGACTGATCCAAGTTTTGGGTCCTTAAACGACGGAGATGGTACAAACGACAAGATGTCATAATTTGAAGTCATAACCACGGTCTGACTGTAAATTATTACATTTTTGATATGGTGGGCCTCAAGCCGAAATATTGTAGTTTGTACCATGCCGTCGTTTAAATAAGGACCCAAAACTCGGATCAGTCGACGATGCTATCTTTTCTCGGGCTCACCCTTTGCTATTTTACTTTAAATTGTCGGATGTCTTCAGTAGAATTTAAGCAGCTTTTATTTACTTTTTCTCAACGTTTCGCAATTCAAACCGAAATAACACCAATATTGATCTCACCCCTCCCTACACAGGTGAAGGTGGTTGTAAAAACTTTAGATTTCTTGACTGCATCAAGAACAAAGCCTTGATAGGTCACGTGATCAAGACGTTCAGAATTCCAGTTCCCGGATTAAAAGTGTGTCAACACAAATGTTTCATTGAACCTCATTGTGTGTCGTACAACTTGGGTCCAGTAGAAGGACATGTCAGGACGTGTGAGTTGAGTAGCACTGACCATGGTACATACCCTGCTAAAGTCGTGTCCAGAGAAGGCTACGAATATTGTCCTATCAAGGTAACGAAATAATTGGTTTAACATTAAAAGCCCTCTCAGCCCCTCCCCTCTCGGCAGCGCAAATTTTCCCACCCCCCTCCCGGTCCCCACTGGTGAAAGTTACCGAGCCAGTATGTTGCTGGGTGGATTTTGTTCTTCGAGGCAAGGATGAAACCAGGATGAAACTTTATTAATTCCAAATGATATGTGGCATAAAGCCAAAGTTTCCAAAGACCTACCGTAAGTATTTGATGTAATTACATTCCAACAGAATCGATGTTTATCCAAGCCATGTCCTGCCAATAAGCTATGCTTTCCAAACTTCGCTTGGGACACCTTCAGTTGTCGGGGTAAGCACTTGGTAGTCTGGAATTTGTCTCGCATGTTTTTTAAAATGCACATAACATTTATTTGTTCATTAAATTGATTGATTGATTGATTGATTGATTGATTGATTGATTGATTGATTGATTGACTGATTGATTGACTGATTGATTGACTGACTGATTAATTGATTGGATGATTGATTGTTAGATAGATAGATTAATTGATTTGTGCATTGTTTCATTCATTCATGATATGATTCATTCATTCGTTCATCCTTTCACTTATTTTCGACATATACAGATGGTGATTGGACCCAATGGGGTGCCTGGTCATGTGTCTGTCCAAAAACAACTCGTACACGTAGTTGTGTCAACGCATTTCTAAATGTAACAGCATCAGATTGTCCTGGACCAGCTGAAGAAGAAAAGCCATTGTGTCAACCAACGGTGGATATTTCAAGTAAGGGTCTCATTATGAAGTGAAAACTGCCCGAAAGAAGCGTAAGTCGAACGAGGTGTAGTCAAGTGTGACTCTAGCTTCTTGCTTAGGCAGCCTCTTAAGTGTTTTTAGCTCGATAGTTTGTTACTGTCACTTCGGTCGTTTCTGAAATACATTATTAACACATTAAAAAACTCATTAATAATTCATAAGGCAAACACAATGAAAATCGCCACCGTGACGAGTGTCTTTATATCTGATAAAGATTCGGCCTAATTTACATCAACTTTAACCTCGATTTTCTCCAAAATAAATGAAGATATTTTTGAATTTCTTTTAGAGAACTACTCTAATATGTGTTGGAGTTTTTTAAGCCGTATAAAGAACTCGAGAGAGTGTTTTATCGGTATAAAGATCCTCGCCTACGGCTCGGATCTTTATATCCGATAAAACACTCTCTCTCGTTCTTTATACTATACATAAATTATTGACACAAAAAAAGTATCGCCAGAAAAATGGCGGGGCTATTTACCCCCAAGACCCTTCCCTTCTACGGACCCTGCTAACATACGATCTATCTATTGTATTTAGGCTGTTCACAGCCCCTCGGCCTACAAGATGGTCGTATTCAAGACCATCAAATTAGTGCCTCAAGTGTTTATAGTTCTTATTGCTTGCCCAGCTATGCTCGATTACATCGGCAGAGAACCAGCGCCTTTGCCAGCTCGTGGTGTGCCAAAGCAAAACAGATTGGAGAGTTTGTGCAAATAAACCTTTTATCTATTAAAACTGTGACTAAAGTAGCCACACAAGGTCGAGTTATCTCTTGTTGCAAGCAGTGGGTGACCAGTTATACCCTGTCCTACAGCAACGACGCTATCAACTGGACAGACTACGTTGGGAATGAAAGCTGCATTAAGATACAATCGGTATGTAATGTTGTAGTAAAATTATAGTGTTAAATCCATTTTTCAAGCGGCACGGTCACGACACGGAACGCATACCACGGCTTGAATATCAAATGCTTTTTAATGGACATCAAGACGCTGAAACGGTCATCGAACGGTGCATGTACTTGGTACGTTTAAACTGATACAAAGAACTTCTCTAGCGAGCGATTCATCCATCCATCCAACATGCACTATACAGTCGAAGCTTCCTATATCGGGCACCGCGAACACAATTCAAGGGTGTCCACTTACGATGGGTACAATTATACCCAGTCGCAAGCCACGCTATTGATAATTTCCGTTCATTTATTCATTCATTTATTCATTCATTCATTCATCCAATCAAATTTAAATCTTTAAATTATTCATTCATTCGTTTATTTCTTTTTTTTTTTTTCAGCGCGCGCGTTTCATTGCTAACACCGATAGAACTACAGTTGTGACAAACGTGCTTCCTGTGCCCATCAAAGCGCAATACATCAGAGTCGTTGTGTATGCATGGAGAACGCATCCTAGTATGAGACTCGAGTTGTATGGATGTTAAACGCCTTAGGGGAAGGAAGGAGACTCAACCAAGAATTACTCGGGGAGGCTCTGCCCCGATATTCAAACCTTTACACGGCATTTTATTTTTTGACAGAAGGGTGCCCTTTATGCACGTACCCTTTATCAAATGACCAATGCACCCTTTATTATATGACCACTGCACCCTTTATCAAATGACCAATGCACCCTTTATTATAACACAAATGCACCCTTTATTATATGACCAATGCACCATTTATTATACGACCAATGCACCCTTTATTATATGACCAATGCACCCTTTATTATATGACAATGCACCCTTTATTATATGACCAATGCACCCTTTATTATATGGCCAATGCACCCTTTATTATATGACCAATGCACCCTTTATTATATGACAATGCACCCTTTATTATATGAATGCACCCTTCATTATACGACCAATGCACCCTTTATTATATGACCAATGCACCCTTTATTATATGACCAATGCACCCTTTATTATATGAGCAATGCACCCTTTATTATATGACCAATGTACCCTTTATTATACGACCAATGCACCCTTTATTATATGAGCAATGCACCCTTTATTATATGGCCAATGCACCCTTTATTATATGAGCAATGCACCCTTTATTATATGAGCAATGCACCCTTTATTATACGACCAGTGCACCCTTTATTATATATGGCTAATGCACCCTTTATTATATGACAGGGTCGTGACATGGTACGTGGGATCAGGGATCACAGGCTTGGGATCGGGATCTCAAGCCATGGGATCGGGGTCACAAACGTGGGATCGGGATCAGTAGTCAAATCAACAGGATTCAGGGATCACAATTTTCACAACTGGGATAAGGGATCAAAATAAGAGAACTTTTGGGATCAGGGATCAAAATTTTCGACCAAAAAACGGGACCACGAGCGAAAAAACGTACCATGTCACGACCCTGATATGAGCAATGCACCCTTAATTATATGACAATGCACCCTTTACTGATTATATGACCAATGCACCCTTTATTATATGAGCAATGCAGCCTTTATCATATGACCAATGCACCCTTTATTATATGACCAATGCACCCCTTATTATATGACCAATGCACCCTTTATCATACGACCAATGCACCCTCTATTATACGACCAATGCACCCGCTATTATACGGCCAATACACTATATAACACGGCCAATAATGTACCCTCTATTATACGGCCAATGCACTGTCTCTGTATTATGCAGTCAAAGCACCCCTAGTGCTAGTTATTCTCAACTTCGTTTTTAATGACTTTTAATTAAAACATCGAGAAGGTATACTGTGCGACCTCTAGTTGAGCGCATTTCATTTGTGGATTTGGCATACTGAGAGGCAGATGTTTAGCTTGAACTGAAGGTTGGCGATCGTAAACATCGGCAAAGTCCGAAAAACTGATCCAGAATGAAAGTAGCGACCACTGGGATTCTGTTTTTAAGCATTCTTTGGAATCTCGTGAGAGGTAAGATTTTTTTTGGTCATAAAATGATATTTGTATTAATTCACATTTACGCTCCTAAAAAGATAAATAAAGTTGTTTTCTTGAAAACTGGTATGAGAAAAAATGAAAGTAAAGTTGAATGTTCTAAACATTGCTTTTGATACTCATAGTTTTCCTTTAACTGCAAATTAAAATAATAGCTTTAATACAATTCGAATAGATCGTATGGTTAGAACTATTTCTACATATTTTTGGAAACAATTATCGAGAAAAAACCGGCCCGGCTTAACTAAGCATGTACGACAAAGGAATTTGTTCCTTTTCATGGTCAATTTCCATGGACAGTTTAAACTTTAAGCTGTGGATTTCAAAAGAAAACATGTAAAGGACCAAAATTACTGACATATATTGAAGTGTTGACTTAGATATTGTGATATAGAGAGCGTAATTAGCAATAAATGTAGGTTGCGCGGGCTCGTCCAAACATTGATTCACCGTTAACAGCTATCACCAACTAAAATTGACAACCGTTATTAAGAGTAAGATAACTATAGTTATATAATTTTTCAGTCTGATCGACTCAATTACGTTATTCCCCACAATATTTACAAGCTTTTCTCTGGAAGTCGAATTCCTACACTGTCGACATGATTCACTTGTTTTGCAAACTTTTGCATAAACACTAAAATATTGATGTTATATTCGATTCGCTTTAAAAAGCTTAGTGGAAAGTTTATAGAATGTTGTACCGCATATATTTTTGATCATGAAACAAAAATCATCCGAGCAGGAGAGCCGTTAACTTGGTAGTTCAGAATGTTGGTTTTCAAAAAGGAGATTTTTAAAGAATAGAATCAATTTATGTAAAGTGTTTGTTCGTGCTGAGCCGCAATCATTAGTAATTAGAATCGTACTGAATAGTGATGCGGTGAATCAATACAAAGCTAGTGAAATCGTAATCGTAATCGCTTTATTCTTGTTTTCCACTTTTTTTTTCGGTCAAGCAATGACTGTAATAGATCTTAGAAGATTTTACGTCCAGTTCCGAGATATTCTTCACCTGCCACTTACAAAGGACTGAGAGCGAGGCTACGTGCTAAAACTTTTGTCTTGTTACGAATGACTAAGATTTATGCACGTAGCCTTGTCTTGATACTTTTGTATGTGGCAAGTGAAGTGTAACTCGGAAGTCGCGGGCTATTGGATATTTTTTTGGAAGAAAACAAAATGGCGCCGCCAAAGTTGCAGCGTATGCGCAGAAATAAAAATATCTAATCTCATTTCTGATTTCTAATTCCGAATCTAAATCCACTCGAAAATGGTAAAGGTAAATTACAGTTTTCATGGCTGAATATGGCTGTAACTTTATCGTAATCAATTTGAGACATTCATATTTTATTTTACCTTCATATTTTACCTTCACTTATCTTCAGGGGAAGATCGCTGTAAAGCTTTACTTTACCTCGCTTGCATGCAGAACAAAGCATTCACTGGTCACGTGATCAAGACTGTTGATGTCATGGCAACTGGATCCCATCGGCTTAAGTGCCACCACTTGTGCTTCATGGAAGACAACTGTGTATCGTACAACTTGGGCCCAGTTCAAGGAGAGACTAGAGTTTGCGAGTTAAGTGACACCGATCACGTGATGTTCCCTAGCAACCTGGTTGCTAAGGATGGTTTTGAATACTGTCCATTTGAGGTAACGTATCTGATGGTACGAGACCGCCGATATATTGAGTACCTCAATTACAAACTCCGTATATTGAACCTATCAGCTAACTCCATCAGCGCATATTCAGAATTTTGACAACTATGACAAAATGTGCATGGCAAACAAGAGGAAATACCACGTCAAACCAGAGCTAAATTTGTATTACTTTGTTATCGACAAACAACAACAACAACAACAACAACAACAACAACAATAACAACAACAACAAAAACAACAAAAAACAAAAGGACGTACGCAGCTTGTAAATACAGGCGCGACACCTAGAACAATTTGTAATTGGTTAAATTAAAACAACATAGTTTGTTGGTTGAAATTACCATCAAGTATGGTTATTCGAACCATTGTATTCAGATTGTAAATTCTACCACTTTTAAATTGATCAATTCAAGACTATTAATTACCCATTTTACAAAATGTGGAGTTATTTTACGAGGTGCGTGCTGCGAGGGAAAATTATTGAAGAAAAAGTCACTCAATTCGCTAGCTTTCTACGCTGTGGGTGAAAGTCCTGTACACGAGGGCCGCTACGCGGGCTATTACCTTTAGTCAATAGACCTTGCCCCAAAATGGTGGCCGAGATTTTTTTTTCAACCTAAGACGTGATGATTCCTGAAATACTAGAGAGTATGTCTCACTTAGTAAGTGTGCAAAAATTCGGAAAATTCCAGTGAAAATCCGTAAAGATATGAAGTTTAATTTTCAAATTAAATTTCCTAATTTTACAGATAAATGTATGTCTGGGGGTATAGCATATCCCCTCAGCCATACATTTTCTGTAAAATTTCACAATTTCAATAATGAATTGGCACATGTCAACCTTTCCTAGAGCTCTTTTCTACATGATCAAGTTGTTTTAAAAACTTATATTTTGATTCATAGAATCCATGCTCCTCGAATCCTTGCAGTGGCATAAACAAAGTGTGCTCGCCTGATTTCACATCAAGGAACTTCGATTGCTCTGGTAAGGATCGAACTCATATATAATACACAAAATGCAAATATGGCGACCAATTTGAATAGCTATTGTTTTGGACTGACTAGCCTCTCATTCATGTGAAAATTTGTTTTTCCACATGAATACGAGGCTAGTCAGTCCATTGATATTGGACGCCATAATTGCATTCGATGTATGACCTGTAGTCATTGTCAGTATAATTTTTTGAATTGGAACTTTATTTAGCCACGGTAAAAACATCAATACATACAAATATATAACTTTATAATGATATAAAAAGTTTAAAAATTGTATTAAACTGTTTTACATGTTTGCCGTGCGGGAGTACTTTGTAGATAGAATCGGTTTAATGCTTTGTTTGAAATTAGAGACAGAGTGACTCGCTCTCGTTTGGTGTGGAAGGCTATTCCACAGAGCTGGCCCGCTGTAGCTAATGCTACGCTTTAGATAGTCTGTACATGTGCGCGCAGGGTTTCAGGAGAGCAAGTTTGTTTCAGTATTGTTGACTGAGCTTGGATTTTTGGAGCGCGCCCACAATGTGGCGGTTATTGTGAAATCGATAGTTGATTTTAATGCAACACTTGTATCAAAATCGATGAAATTTGAAAATGACTTGAAACTCAGTAAAACCTATGTATACGGCACCAATAATCATCAAGAAACAACATTTTCTTCACATCCAAAAGAGACTGAGAAAATTGTGAGGGTTTTTAGCATTGAAATTATGAGTAAATGACGTCATATCTGAAAGCTAAACAAATCTCTAAAAGTAAATCAATAAATATAAAGATACTTACAAATGGTGCCACTATAGATGTAAATAAAGTTGTAGAATTTCGAAGAAATGCAGAATAATGAAGAACTCGCTGAAATTCACGTCTGATTGTAGAACGAACTAGGGTTGACTTGAGTAGAAGTAGAACTGATCTCGAGAACTAATTTCAATTCGATAAAAGAACTAGCGAGAAGTCATTTACATTAAAGACAAAGAAATGTTCTATAAATATCAGGGACTGTAGAAAAAAGAACAATAATCTAAGAAAAACCAAAGAACTAAAAGAAGAAAAGCTAATTAAGCACATAAAAGTCTTGATTACCAGGGACCGCGAAGGGGGAGGGGCTAGTAGTGCTACAGCCCTACCACTTTTTCCCATACTAGTCTCTTATATAGTCCCACCACTTTTTAGGGTGCTCCGAGATCCTTAGAAATATTGTTTGGAGAAGTCATTGGTCTGTTTGCCGTTTTTAATTAGTCGGTCAGACGTTAGCTATTTTATCAGAGAAACCGCAACACTAAAAAGGAGATCAGAGAATCGAATAATTAAGGAACTATAGTGAATAATGTACAATGACATGTGCACACTAATATCACATTGCGCCAACTCACAGTGCACGTGGCAAGGACTGGCGATGCTCAACAAAATTTACTGGATGAATTGCCCTATCGCATAATGACGTCACACCAAAACATTCTATTGTTTTGACGCTAAGGATTATGGTCGCCAGAGGGGATCAGAGTGATTGCATATCAAATAAAATGCAGATGAGCAATCACTGATACATGATATATATCAAAACTCGATACATTGAAGTTCTACTTCGAAAAGGAATATTAATAGGTCCCAATTTCCACTGTTTCTGAGCATCTATCCCCAATGTAAACAAACTGTGGCGTCATTATGCGATAGGGCAATTGAAATACAAGATTCCAAAACCTGAGACGTCTAGAAAATCGACCTTTTTGTACGCCCTCAAATTAAAGCTAACGTTATGTACGGAATAAACAGTGTAGTACAATTATACTAAACCTGTAGAGACGTGAGCTGGGGCAGATCCAAAATTATCCGTCAGGAGGGGGTGCAGCGTTACAGAAATGGGTCGAAACCGTCCAGAGGATTCTGAGTAAAAGTATATATTAAGACGAAAAGGACCCAAGTCGTCTCAGGGATGCACACCCTGCACCCCTTCCCTAGTTCACCCCTGGTCAAAGAGAGGTATATATATGTGTGTATACCTTACACTGGTGCCCGGTTTGGGAGAGTTCTCTACAGTCTGCTCTACTATGATTTTGATTTAATTGGCTTTAATTTGCAGATGGAAGATGGACAAAGTGGAGTGGCTGGCAAGCTTGTACTTGTGGTCTTAAAAATCGCACACGAAGCTGTGTTAATCCATTTACGAATGCGTCTGCTTCAGATTGTCCTGGGAGTAATCTGGAAAAGGTGGAGTGCAAAGTGCCTGGTATTGGTAAGAATAAACATTATAATTGATATATACATATATATTTGATTATATTTATATTTTGTAGATAACTTAACATAATTATATTTAATACAATATTGTAAAATTGTTTAATGACATGACCGAAAAACTCCAAAATCAAGCATCGAGAGGGTTGTCCAGAATCACTATTAGATACCATTGATGAAATATGTTTTACCAATGGTGTCTATTGGTGCCGATTCTGGACATACTTGAGCATCGAGAGAATTTTTAAATAAAATATTCCCATAAAGTCGTTTCTGTTTTATGCTTTGTCTTTGTCTAACTACGTTTTTACAACACTTGACACTAAACTCGCGATCTGATTGGTTGATTAGAGTGTATCAATAAGAGGACAGACACACTGTTGACGCGTTTCAGCGCGCGCGCTCGTTCTGTTGCCCCGTTTGAAAAGGTTTTTTAACTTTCATCTCAAATAATTGTTGTAAAAAACGAATTGAAGATTGTTTTGAGTTGTCTGTCCTCTTATTGACACACTCTTGACGCCATAAAATGTTAAAAACTTTGCAGTAAAACCACTCGCTGCGCTCGTGATTCCACTTGAGTTTTGAACATTTTATGACGTCAAGAGTGTGTCAATAAGAGGACAGACAACTCAAAACCATCTTCAATTTGTTAAATTTCAAAAAGATGTATGTGTGCTTTCAGAATATCCTCATATCGTGACAACAGGAGGCAAGAAATGCAAGTTTCCATTTTCGTATGGCGGGAGCTGTTATCACAAATGCACAGCGGTTAATCATATCTTGGGTTACCTGTGGTGTGCTTACACTACCGAATTTGTTGAACCACTGTGGGGACACTGTCCTTGAGCACATCCGTACTTGACTGATGTTATTGTTATATATTAACTATCATAATGTCATTGGCAAACTTTGTGAATTAAAGATAGAGTGGTTTTCATCGGACTGTGAAACAATAACTTGTAGTCAGTGTTTATTAGTTACTAGTAGAGTGTACTAGTCTGTTAGAGTCGTTACACTTAACCCGTGAAACACTAAATGAATTTTAGTGTGTAATAGTTCAATAGAGACAAAAGAGAACAATGGAAGTAAGGTTTACGTATAGTATAAAGAACGAGAGAGAGTGTTTTATCGGATATAAAGATCCGAGCCGTAGGCGAGGATCTTTATACCGATAAAACACGACCTCGAGTTCTTTATACGGCTTAAAAAACTCCAACACATATTAGAGTAGTTCTCTAAAAGAAATTCAAAAATATCTTCATTTATCTTGGAGAAAATCGAGGTTAAAGTTGATGTAAATTAGGCCGAATCTTTATCAGATATAAAGACACTCGTCACGGTGGCGATTTTCATTGTGTTTGCCTTATGAATTATTAATGAGTTTTTTAATAGTAACTAGTAGTCTACTAACTATTTCACGGGTTAAGTGTAATCACTCTAGAGCGATTTTCATCGGACTGTGAAATAGTTAATTACTAAGCTAATACACACTAGTAGATCCCACTGATTCCATTGTTTCCTTTTGTTGAATTTTGACTGCTATGCACTAATAGCTAGTTAGTGTTTCACTGTCCGATGAAAATCACTATACTATTAATTAGTATATAAAGATCCTTTGTCAAGTAGCAGCTAACAGTTTATAATTGTATGTAATAGTTTGTAATAGTGTAGTTGCTTTTTCACAGTCTGACGAAAACGTACTACTCTATAAATATAGATGTAGATAATGATGTACAACGGTAGATCATATTATGGGTTAACTGTAATGTAGCTGCTCTTGATTAATAGCTAAAAACTAATGCAATGAAAAAAATCTATATTTGTTCTTGTCCAGTTGCCTAGTAATTCATAAAAAGTGAAAATCTACCGTACTTCGGGGCGCGCTCGACTCATTCTGTCGCCCGCTTTCCGTTTGTCAGCGGATGCATTGCCAAAAGAAGATCTAAATGTCATAAGGATCGAATATAAACCATACAGAACAATAGTAGTCTGAGGTGCTCCCTTACTACTGATGCTAGGTAATTGAAAGATACTTCGAAAGGCCACTAATCAGTCGTGGCATGCAATCATATTGTAGTCTGAGTCACATCCGAAAAATTTAGGTCTACTCCGGGCCCTAAAATCGCCTAATATCGCCTAATATCGCCCAAGATCGCTCAACATCGCCCAAGAATGCCTAAGAGCGCCAACTCGGAATGGCTAAAATTTCCCAATATCGCCTAAAATCGTATAAGATCGCCCAAAATAACGGCGATTTTAGGCCCGGGGTAGGCCTAGATTACAAACTCTCGTTTACTAGTCTGTATGCGTTACAGCAACACGAACCGTGTTCTAACTTCTTTCAGATTTGGAAGAGAACTTTGTGAGTAGCTAAAATAATATAACGCTGCTTGTCATTGGGTATTTCTATAGAAGTAGTCACGTCATGCTAGCGCGAAAGAACATCCAATAAGAAACTGCGTTAGAATGACATCAATCACGATTTATCCAATCACAAGCGTCTTTTCAAAACCAGTAAGACCGCTGGGGTGTCGCTGTTACGCATACAGACTAAACGAGAGGGTTTTGCACTAACGTTACGTATCCCATAGTAACGCCGTAGGCGGCCATGTTTGGACTTAGGTGTTGTTTAACGTCATTTAAGATTTTTCTAATTTTCTTAGAATATCAGATGACTTAGATAGGGTCAAAAACCGTTAGTTCCTATAATTGTAACGAGACTTTTCACGTATCAACATGCGAATCCAGAGTCTAATTGCTCCCCAAGATGGCGGATTAATGAGATTTAGTACTGAATTCTCAGTTATTTTATATTATGACGTTCCCAGACCTTAAATAAAGTTGATTGTCGATTAAGAAATCGTAGGATATTACAGTAAAACATTACAGAATCGAAGAGAGGAAGAGAATTACTTGATATACACGAAAAATTACTAGAAAATCAGTACTTCTAATACATTTCTTGTCTTGTTTTGTAAACCCGAAATCCAAAATAACAACACAAAGTAATTTAAAATTTAAATTAGTTTATACCTTATTTGATTAACGCTATACCTTGGGCCATGCAATCAACCTTATTTGTCAGCTCTTATTTGCTGGCAAAAGCGAGATGGCTCTGGGCGAGGTTGAAGAGACCGAAGTCCACTTTTACAATATCGGGTGCCAAAAGAATTGATTTCCTTAAGGATGGAAGTAGAGTGTAAATACTAAAAGCATGCAATAGTTTGCATTATTTAGAACTAAATAGCACAAATTAAACAAGAGAAAACAATAGAGTGAGTTTATTTAACCGTGAAAGAAAGATGACTAATTATTTTGTATTAGTTGATGAAGAAAAAAGTAAACAATAGGTTCAGAGTCTACTAATGACTATACTGTGTAGTATCTATGCTGCACGGTTTTAGTGTTCTTACTCTAACAACCTAAAGTGTTAGTGAACAAAGTGCCTTTCTTTTGCTACTGTACGCAATATACACCTATTTCAATAGACATTGTCGGTATCAAGCCTACGTGACTCACCCGAAAGGGAGTATGGGAAGAAATCACTAAAGTTATAAAACCACAAAAATCCCACCATTACTCAAATTCAGCTTGCTCTGACCTTAAACACTAAAGAAGTTCACTTACTGATGCTAAAGTCAATACCAAAGCGGAAACGAAAGTAAAGTTTTGCTACTACCCATACTCCTTTGCAGTCTAGTCGCGTGGACTTGAGGCCTCTCGTACGACAACGTTTTTTCAAATAGGTGTATATACTGATTCGGGATGTTTAGACTCAACAACGCATATGATTATATTTGCAATTGAAAATTCCCATATATTTTGGACGGTGATATGATCATCGTACAAATTATGGGTCATATTCATCTTCATAGGATTCCGTATCTTTTAAGGTATCTATAAGGTCAGATTCTAGTACTTTTTTGTGAAATCATCAGACAGTTGGTAAACTTGGTATATTTTAGGGGTAAAGATCAAAACATATCGACGTGATCGTAAAGGAACGTTTTAATTAGAAGATGAGCTTATGGATTATGAATGAGTTTGAGAAAGTTACTTTGCCGAGCTGGTTTGTTTAGGTTAAACAATTCATTCCGAGTTGCATGGTCCATTCACCCCAAAAACATTTCTCGTGCTTCCGAAGTTCATATGAGCCGAGAGCAAAGCCTTCATTGTGGATTTTGGCGCTATATAAGTTTCATATTATATTATATTTTAATATATAATCATCGATGAATTATCTATTTTTCTCTGTTTCGAAAAGTGATATCTTCACATGTGAAGATAACATGTTATTTCACATGTGAAGTAACACTGTTGCCATAGCTACGTTTTTCGGGAGCTTCACGGTGACGGCACATTCTAGTTCATCGTTGATTATACATTAAACAGAATATTACATGTGCGCTTGGAGATACGAATTTCATCTTCTCTCGTCGCTGCGCTCACTCGTGAGAGATCTCATCAACACTTGAAGATAAAATTCGTATCTCCGCGCGCCCATGTAATATCCTCTATATTATTATTTAACTTATTTAGTGTCTCCTCTAGTGTAATGTGGAGATATGGGTTACTAAACAAAAACAACCGTTAGGTTTTAATAATTAATACGGTATATTTACCTTAGCGTAAATCTCCTTGCATGCAAGCTATTGAGAAGTTTGGATATCTAATGCTAATATGATAATAGCTGATAATGTATGTATCAGGCCCTACTCAACCTTTGAAGATTGCCTGATTTCCTAACCATTCCGTTTAATTAGTGAACTTTGAAATTTGTTCTCAACTTTTTTATGCTATTTTTAATTTGTTTTTATTTTGATTGTGAAAACATCAAAGAAGACGACCCCCCTGCTGCCACGTAATTCATTCATAGTCTAGCAGATGTTTAAGAGTCTTTAGAATTCTTTACGATCTTTTCCTGAGAAAGTGTTAACATGAAAATAGCAATAATTCAGGTGTCGTTTTTGTTTTCGAATCTTTTATGGGATCTCGTGAAAGGTAAGAGAAACAATTCCTGTGTAATTCGTTTCAACAATGGATCTCAATCCCTTCAGCTGACAAATGACCAAAATTGTGGGTAACTGATGACAGTCCGAGCTGTTTTGTTAAAAATAGTCATCTTGCATCGTCTAAAGGCGGTGTTACACGAAACGATTTTTTACGACGATTTTCCGCGCAACGTTCCAACAACTTGCAATATTTTGCGTTACGAGTTTCTGATTTGTATTCAAAAACTCGCAATTAACGCGTTGCCGAAGCGAAAATTGCAAGGAAAATCGTTCCAAGTGTCATGTTACACAAGAAAGATTTTTAACGCAACGCCGTTGCGCTGAAAATCGTCGTTAAAAATCGTCTCGTGTAACACCGCCTTAAGGGTGATATTACACGAGTCGATTCGCAACAACGATTTTCCGCGCAACACTTGGTCAGGTTGATAATTTTGCGTTAAAAGTTTTTAAAATTCATATCAAACATTTGCAACTTGTTCACTAATTAAGCAAAAATATCGTTAAAAAAGGTTCCGTTTTGTATTTTCCACGGCATAAACTTTACGGGCAACATTTGTTGCGCGGAAAATCGTTGTTGCGAATCGACCCGTGTAACATCACCACATCTCCGATACCTCGACTGAAAACTGGCATTCTCATCGAAGTCTCCATGTTTGTTCACGTTAGCTCAAAGCTAGTTTCATGTTTAGATACTTTTATTGTTGTTATACCTCTTTTAACTAAATTTACACAGATTAGCTTTCATTACATTCAGTCTCAGTAAGCCTGAGAGAAAACGAGGAAATTGAAACCAACAGCGAGTTGTTTTGTTACAGCAAAAAAACTAACAAACTTGAGGTGCCGATGGTGCACACTAACCTCGTCGGCTCCATTTTAATTTAATAGTCAGATGGCTTTGTGAAACTTTTATCGTGATCAAATTGGAAAAAAAACAAAGTTTAACGATTTGTCTCCTTATGAATGTAGAATCATAAGAATTGGCACACACACACACATACACACAAAAATGGTCAGTGTCGAAGGGGGTAGACAGAGAGCAAGCAATATTCATATTTCTTTTTATACTTCTCCCCTTCTAGGTGAAGGTGGTTGCAAAGCGCTGATTTCTCTTGTTTGCATGAAGAACCAAGCATTTACCAGTCATCTGATTAAGATGGTTGATGTCAAGGCTTCGGGATCCCAACGGATTACGTGCAGTCAAATTTGCTTCATGGAAGAAAACTGTGTGTCGTACAACTTGGGCCCAGTTCAAGGAGAGACAAGAGTTTGCGAGTTAAGTGGCGCCGATCACGTGGCGTTCCCTAGCAACCTGGTTGCTAGGGACGGCTTTGAATATTGTCCATTTAAGGTACAGGACTAAGAGACTAAGGGCTAAATTGAGGTGTCTGAGAAAGAGCGAATCTAGTGTCCGTATGGCCTTGCTCGTGCGTTCTTAATAAGAACTTCAGAAAACGTCACAGGGCCGGACGGCTTTGCGCGAGCCGGGCCGTGAAAACCTAACCGGTCCTGCTCATTTCCCCGCGCTATATTTATTTGTATTACGGAGCTTTTTTAGTACATCAGTTTTTCCGATAACAGAACATTTTTATAAGAGAAATCAGTTTATATGATCATGATAAATATGCTTATTGTCTGAGTTAGGTCGGGCAGGACGGGAAAACATAAGGTTACGGCATGACCAACCAAATATTTCCCCGTGCTGCCCTCGACCCCACTCAGTCAATGAGTACATATTATTTTTCCACACCCCTCTTCCCCAAAGGGAATGACCAAAAAATGTCTGAAAATCAGCCTACACAAGGAGCTGTCTTTAAATTTGCAGAATCCCTGCTCCTCGAACACTTGTGGCCAGAACAAAATATGTTCACCAGACTTCAAATGGAACACCTGTACTGGTAAGTGTTGCATGAAACTCTTGATCAGCCAAAATACTGAACGACGACTACTTTCACTTGCAGTATTATATACCTTGTTATTAAGAGGAGCAAGGATGACACAGTTGGCTAGTGCGCGGCCTTCGGTGTGAGAGGTCCTGAGTTCGATTCCCAGTGACCTCACATCCTTGTTTCAACTTCCTTCCTTTCTGTGTAGCTTTAAGTAGCTTTAAATACCCATAAAACGGAGCACTGATGGAGAGAGGGAGGTAGCTAGCTATAGATTGAGCGCACCGTCGGCTTCCTGAGAGACCAGCTTTAATTTAATTCTACCTTTGCTTCTAGTTGAAGGAATTTCCGACGTTAAAATAGTACTTTTAACAGCCAAGGTGACATTAAATTGTTTGTACATCCAAAAATTACAAAAAACTTTTTTTTTGAAAGTAATCAAATCATTTTTACTTAAAAAGCTCAGCTGCATGATTGAAAAATTAGCAGTTAATATTTTTGAGAATTTCAATTAAATTTTTTTGGACAATTTTGATAATATTTGATGGCCATTAGAGAGGGCGGGATGAAAGTAGTCGAATTCTTCCGCTGCTTCAGTAATTTGAACAATGAAACAAAAACCTTTTCTGTAAATTAAAATGCAAAAATAGTTTTTGAACATTGTAGATGGAAGATGGACAAAGTGGAGTGGGGAATCATGTACATGTGGTCTTAAAAATCGTACACGAAGCTGTGTTAATCCATTCACAAATGCGACTGCTTCAGATTGTCCTGGGAGTAATCTAGATAACGGGGAGTGCAAAATTCCTGGTGTTGGTAAGGATAAACAATATTTTCATGTCTCTTCCCCATTGATAAACTCAATGCATGAATGGATTGAACTCATCAGTGAAATCGACGAAAAATATTTTCCTTATTAGTCTCTCCCAATTGAAGCGCAGCACTAAAATTATAAGTATCTGCCTTCACGATTGGCTGAGGTGATAGCCTTGTGCAAACTGTCCCCACAATGCCCGAAATTATTGGCCTCAGCATTGCTGGCATGTAGCTGTTGGTTGTAGGTTCAAAACGGATCCAACGTTGTGGAACAAAAAAATTATACAAAAGTAAACAACAACAACAACAACAACAACAACAACAAATACACCACCATCACCAGCAGCCACCACCACCAGAAAACAAAACAAAACACAACAAAACAAAAGCTAAAAGAACAACAACAACAACAACCAAACAAACAAAATTAAAACAAAAACAAACAAACAAATGCTGGGCTCAATTTGTTGGCTCAAAGCAGTGTTCAAACGCATGCAATATTCTAGATCCAGCAATGGGAATTGTTGGCCAACTGCGTTAGTACGTATAGCGTTTGCTTGCTTGGGGCTTAATCATCTAAATAGCTATAAATGATCTGATGTGTATTTCAGACTATCCCAATGTCATCACCACAAAGGGCAAGCCATGCAAGTTGCCGTTCACGTACAAAAACGTGTGTTATCACAATTGTACGACGGTTGATTACAGAGGCAAATACTGGTGTTCGTACGATACGGTGTACAATAGAGAATGGGGAGATTGTCCATAGTCGCCTTCACACGCATCACCCTCATTGTGAAATAGCATTATGCTAAATAGGTTTTTTTTCCAGCTTTGTGTCATTATTCCCTGAATGAAAAGGTCCCATGCATGACCAAGCCCCTCTGGGTCCCTTGCTTCAATCCGCTTCACAGGAAATTTATAGAGCTATGATTGAGTAGAGTGTGATTGTCTAGAGCAGATTTCGTATGAGTGTGAAACGGACCGCGCCGTGCCTTAACCGTGTCAGTGCCGTGATGCGTATAAAAACATTTGAAATTCCTGCCGTAACCGTGCCGTGACCGTGCACGCTGCCATTTTCAGTCATACGAAATCTACTCTCTGTGTATATATGTTGTATAAATATGCGCTGTAGATATAGCTTTAGATATGGTATTGGTATAGATTTCAGCTTATTGGTTTGAATTAGCAAAAGATTATATAATTGTAAAATTGGATTGATAAGTGAAATAATGAAAAATTATAAGTGAAAATATTAGATCGATAAGTTTAAAGAAAAACGTGCTGATATTGTCACATTTAGATGCTAATTTGCGCTATATAAGTAATAAATATTATTATATTATTATTATACGTTTTGAATAAATGTCGTTCTGCTACCCAGCATGCATCACACGTAAATCAACCTCGTTCCCAGGCCCTTTTCCTGCGCTTGAGGGTAGGGAAAGGGCCTGGGAACAAGGTTGTACCTAATGTCAGTCTAGCGCCACTAACTCACTGATAAATATATTTTTACTGTACTTATATAGCTTAGTATATAACTACCTAGATATGTCAATATAATTTTATCATATCTTTAAGGTGCAATACGATACAGAAGTTGGAAGAAATTTTTATCGCGAAAAAAGCGATTTTCTTCGAAAATTTCTTCTAAACTTACAACTTTTCGAGTAAAAACATGCTAACTAGGTCAACCGTCTTGATTCTGGCCGTAAAAGGACTGGAAAGTAAAAACAGAGATCCTGGTTTATTTTACCACAGGAAGCCCGAAAACGGTACCGATTTCTTGATATATTAGTGTCGTGGAAAGAGACAAGACTATCATTAGTATTATTACTATAATAATCTATATATCTAATCTTTACATCTACGATCACCGCACATAGTAATCTCTTCAATTATGCTTACAACTGAAATTACGAGTCCACATAGCTAAGTACTTAAACTAACCAGGTCTGGATCTTATACTTAATAATAAACATTAAAACAGTGCACACGTGTTAGTTTTTGAGTACCTGCGATCCCTGGTCACCTAGTGCGAACGGGTCTCTGTATAACTTCCTTAGAAAATCCAAACCTCCATTCAGCAGTTCAGTGTAACACGTTCTAATGCATAGCAGAACCACGCTAGGAACTATTTAAGGAGCAAGGATGGCACAGTTGGTTTGTGCGCGGTCTTCGGTGCAAGAGGTCCCGAGTTCGATTCACAGTGACCTCACATCCTTGTTTCGAATTCTTTCCTTTCCGTGTATCTTAGTAGCTTTAAATACCCGTGAAACGAAGCACTGATGGTGAGAGGGGGTAAAATGAGCGCACCGTCGCCTCAAGATTATTAGTCAATTTGTGACTATTACAAACTACTGTCGTAAAATTAAATAAGGGCTCTTTACCAAGGTATTGGAGATTTGAAACCCCATCGAATGAACTTAATGATCGATCTAAAGGAAATGTGTTTGCGTATAGCGAGGTTCTGCTGTATTACGGATTTTTTCCTTTCGTTGTTGATGGTAGAGACCTTACTCAACGACGACGGGAACGTCGCAAGCCCCTTCATTATCTTGTAGACCGTCTTCAAAGTTGGCCCTCACGTCTCGTCAGCAGATCACGTCCTAAAACCTTCAAGACGACGGCGCGCACATGAAAATGAACGAGCTGGCGTGGTATTCGTACAGCAATGTATTTATTAATAGAATTCGACCATCAATAATTCTTTCAAACGTAGCTTCTCTTTGCATATGGATAGCGAGGAAGCGCAACCGTAGTACCACCTAGGGTTCTGTAACGCGACGAGCCTTGGGAATGAATACTGTTTGGTGGTGAGATGAGGTCCTCGCAATCAGGATCAGTGACATTCACTTTACATGTTATGTACTGCTCAATGTGGCTGATGAGAAAGCTGAGAGGAGCACTGCCTTGCGACAAAACCTAAGGCAAAACGTTGGAAGGAAAAATATAATAAGTTTAACGATTTACCTAATTAATACATACACGTTGCTGCTTTTCTTGAAACGTACGTTTTGTGCACCGTTCTGCATAACACAACTTTGCACAATGTGTCCCAAGAACTGCACCAGTTGTGTGCAACGTTGCAGGAGCAGGCTCGAGTTCTGATTTTTGCAACTTTTTTGGCAACACTGTGCAAAACTGCTACAATTAAGTGTGGACACATGGTGCAACTATATACTAGTACTGTTGTGCGCAATCTTTAAATCTCGTATGTTTTATTGGCATCTTTTATGGGTAGGAGAGAGCTTGAACCACGAACATTCTAGAAACCACTATCATCCTTGTTCTAAGTGTATGGGAGTCCTCCGCCTCCCTCCCCCTCCATCCCGCCTCCCCCCTCCATCCCGCCTCCCTCCTCCCCCCTCTTCCCGCCTCCCCCCGTCCCCCCCCCCCCCCGTATTTATTTTTCTGTTAACTATTATAAATAATGCAACTCTACTGACCTGGAAGTGGAAATCTTTCAAATTAAATTTCTTCCCTAGTTTTTGCTCTGCATCACGTCTAAGCTTAGAAATAGTCATCTCACCAATCATGTACGATGTGGCCTGACCAGGACCACTTTGATATCTTGTCAACTCCTTTTGAGGGACATCTGAATTATCCCAAGCATACTTGTCAAACAGGTTCAGTGCTTCGTCCCTGGTGAGTCCCTTTGAGTGCAGCCCTGCATCAATCACCAGACGAAGGGCTCTCAAAATCTAGAACAAAAACTATATCTGTATCATTCGGCCCCAGTGTACGCAAACACCTTGTTTTTTTCTTCGTCCAAAATATAGTGCCAGAGACAAAGCTATTTTTTTTGAAAAATAGCAACATATTTTCCTATATTCGTAACAGGCTGTTAAGGTTTTCGAGGACTGTTACAGTTTATAGTGTCAAAAATGCTCTTACGATTCAAATAACCGTCGTTTTGCCTTTTCCGGATGATCCGTTTTCAGGCCTTTATTCCACTGATTTCCTGGCAAAGTGATTTTGAATCCATCTGAAAAATCCTTATCAAAAAGGGCGTAAAAGACCTCAAAAAGTGCCCAAAACCACAAAAATATTTTGAAAATTGGTAACCGCGCAGTTGATTTTCGCGCATGGCAAATACGTTTTTCTCCCCTGTCTAATTTTACTACATACCTGCCATTTCAGCCAGCCATACTTCTTCAGCGGTTGTTCTTTATAGGTGTCTGTATCCTGACCAATCAGAGCCTCAGCATACAAACCCCAGCCTTCAGAGAAAGCAGCAAAGTTTGACATTTTATTCATCCACGCACTTATTCCACCACAGGAATCCCGAAAATGTTCATTGTAACCTTGAACCTGTAAATGATATGTCGCGGTTATTTTGGATATTTTGGACATTAGTTTTCTACAAATATCGATGGTCAATCAAACACAAGAAATGACTCAAATGCAACCTCTAATAAGCGATCAAATGTAACGAGGATAGTCGGATAATAGAGGTTTTTTACTCTATTTACCTGAGTATGATGTCCAGGCCTGGCTTCGTGGGCGTTCACAGACCACTCCCCGTACAATGGCCCCATGTTCTCGAGAAAGAAAGGGATTTTATATTGACAAGGTCTGCTACAAGTTGGATCACTTCCCTCGTAGCTTTGTGCTGCCGTAGATGGGATAAAATCAGGCTTTAGTGTTATGGGGCAGTTGGGTGTAGTGTGCTTTTGACCCGTGAAGTAGAACATGTTGATAGTCTTAGGATCCAACGAACTCATGATCTAGAAAAGAATAATGGAAAGGATAAGATTGTTTTACTAGGAATGACTGACCGACAGACCGACCGACCAACCGACCGACCGACCGACCGACCGACCGACCGACCGACCGACCGACCGACCGACCGACCGACCGACCGACCGACCGACCGACCGACCGACCGACCGACCGACCGCACGAACGAACGAACGACCGAACGAACGAACGACAGACTGACTGACTGACTGACCGACCGACCGACTGACGACCGACTGACTGACCAATCATAAGTCCATCACTATTAGCCTGACAAACAGCTCGAATGTATAGATGGATACGATAAACTAATGAATTCTAAAAACAAAGAACTGAAAAACTTAAAAATACCTCTTGAGACTCCTTAAACCATTTTTGCAATGCTTTCCATCGATTAGGGCAGTGTTTCTTGGCCCCTTCAACGCAGCCACACTTTTTGAACGCCTCAGGTCCTGACTCAGCCTTAGGAAAGGGTGCGTCATTAAAGAACATCTTCTGCGACTTCAGAAGTACACGGAAACCGTGGATAGCTGCATCCGTGTCGTTAAGACCAGTGACTTGTTTGGCGATGTCGACAGCCTATAAAAGATTACGGTAGAGAACTAATGTATAGGTAGTCCCTTCAACACGAAATGATCTCCCAGGAAGCCGAGGGTGTACTCTTTATTCCCTCTCACCATCAGTTCTCTGTTTTAAGGGTATTTAAAGCTAGTGAAAGCTAAAAGAATGAAAAAAAGTCGAAACAAAAATGAGGTACACTGAGGAAAGAACACTAAGCAACCTAGCCACACTTGCTAAAAATATACGGCTTCTGTGCATCTATTACAGACAAACAAATGGAATACAATGCGATCTATTTGATTCATTTCAACCAATCAGAGCGCGCGTAAGATTCTGTGACGTCATCTATGCGTGTGTACTGACCGTTCCCGGCCAATCAGAGCGCGCGTAACATACCAATTATTATATAAAGCAAGTAGCTCCATATAAATACCTGACTATAGATTTTCTTGACCCTTGTCCAACCCATCTCATAGACTTGATCAGGCGTGATATCAGTGCTAGTAAAGTAAGACATCATAGTAGCATAGGTCACATTGCCCTGGATCTTTTCTCCTGTGGGTAATTTCTGGGTGGTTCGTTCTGTTGGAACACCATCTACATACACGTGACTCAGTGGTCTGT
Source organism: Telmatactis stephensoni (assembly GCA_029948255.1). Taxonomy (NCBI): domain Eukaryota; kingdom Metazoa; phylum Cnidaria; class Anthozoa; order Actiniaria; family Isophelliidae; genus Telmatactis; species Telmatactis stephensoni. Next base: position 73,641 of record JALIZF010001336.1, on the reverse strand, counting down.
TAGCGAGTCCGCTGGACACATTGCTTGGAACACAGTGGCTCAGATGTTCATTTTCAAGGTACCTGAGGTCGACATAAAATCTCTGTTAGATAGATAAATAATTCGGAATTTTTGTACGGAGGAAAATCGAACTTTTTCCTTAATTCAATATCTACTTGTCAATTTAACCGGGCAATTGCAATTTAACAAATATATATATAATAAAACAAATCGCTTTTCCCGCGCTCCGTCAGGTAATACAACATTAATGATCAAGTGACATTGGTTTTATTTTGTACCGTATTTACATATATTTAATTATTACAAGCAATAAGAAAATATTTAATATAGCATATTCATTGAAATTTGTTTTGTAATAACGTTTTTGAAACAGGACGAGATGACGAGTGTGTAGGTACAAGCTATCTATAATAACTTTTCAGTTAATCGAGATAGATAGCTTTCAAGTGCCTCGCCTACAACTCGAGTCGTAGTCTTTTTACACTTCCTTCGAGCTCTTGTCACCTACTGCGAGATGTATTACTAACCAGAGCACGGAAAAAGCTGTTCTATTTGTTAAATATCTTAATTCCATTTTTTTTAACTCCATAATGAACTATTGGAAATTCCCCCCCCCCTCCCCCAACGCGTACCCTATCAAATGTTTTAGTGTGGTACTGGCGATGTATCATGCATGAGATGTCACGAAACAAAACTATGCGTGTGGCATTGGTGTTCATGATCATCTTGAGTTCTGTTGTGGTTTTGTTTTAGAACGGTGTGGTGTAGTATGACCACAGTGGAATATTTTTAGTTTGCAACCATGCCAGGAGAATGGATTGAACAAAAGACATGGCAGACATATTGGCGGGTTTGATCTCGATTTTCTTTTGTCAAGACCACCAACATGGCAGTCATGTCTTTTGTCTGTACATTCTCCGGGGAATGCTATAGCAAATCAAGAATTGTGGTTTTGATTTGATATGGAGTATTACACTGTTGTTTTTTATTGTGATGTGATGAGGCGTTTTACCATGCATTTCTATTTTGTTCTTTCTCTCTTACTTTTCCCCGTCCTTCTTTCTTCTAGTTTGTTTTTACCTGAGTAGTTTTTTCATTGGAACTCCAATGTTTCCAACTAGGAGTTCTTCAACAGATTCCCGGACAGTTTTTTCGGTAAGGTTGTTCCACTTTGCCATGGTATCGTTCAAGACCTTTTCGTAGAATGCTGGTCCGGTAACCATCTCACCAAACGATTCATGAAGAACACCTTAAAAATAGATGTTTCACTCGAAAACTTCATGAACATGATTCGGTCTATATACAATAGACTTTCGTATTATACTCTTCTGTGATTGGCTAGCCACCCATAAAATTCACCATTCAGATCAAGAATCAAGACAATGACAGCAAAACGTCTCTAATCGTTGGTGCGAGTGAATTTGATTTTTTGATAAGTAATGGGATCCCTGTGGGTAAACGTTCAGTTCTGACACCTGTTCATCGAAAATAGTAATTATTCATTCAGATGCTCATTGAGATGCCAAAGTTATTCACCCTAATTTGATTACATTGCTATATACAGAAACGCTAAACATTCATTGTAAACTATATATTTATATAAACTCATACACTTTTACATACCTGATTCATTCTTGAGGTCAATTTGTCGGTAAATTCCCCTAAATGCGTGCAATCCTGCCTTACATTCTTCTACAGACCTAACCATTCCAGCCTTTACCCCGAGCTTTAAGTTCTCAATGTACTGATGAATCGTTTCATTATAACCTTCAAAAATCATCTTCAGATGATGAATGTCTTCAACCGTTTCGGGTGCAAGGAGTGGGAGGTGGCCAGCTATCTCGTCTGCAAGGGTACACATGGGTTGCCAGCAGAAAAAGTTAGGTCCCATCATCCAGCCTGCAGTGTAATAGTCACCATCGTAGGGCTGTCCAAACACGTGCTTCAAGTAAAACTTCATCTGAGAAAGCAGTTTTCTTTCCCGAGTTTTAAGTCTTGAATCTTGGATGTCCATGGCTTTGAGTTGGTTTAAAAGTTTTCTTGATGAATCGGTTCTTTTCTTGATGGCAGCTGGCGAAGAGTTGTACGCGCGGAATATCATTTTAGTCTTGTCTTGATCGACATTTGGATCAAAGATTATAGCATTGGGATGTAACTCGAAGAACTTTTCACGAACTTTCTCCAGGAAATCAAAAAATCCAACGCGTTTCGCTTCTTCAGAAGGAGTACACGTATCTCGCTTTGAGCTTGCATCAGTGTGTCCTTCTGAAGTTTTGCAGTGCGATAGAGCGGTGACCATTAGAACAATCCCCACAACCAAACAGGCGAAACACAAGACCACAACTGTCGCTATGATAGCAGTTCTAAAAGAACTTGGGTGACCTGGTTCTTCTGATTGTCTTCTAGTCGCAAGCGGATAGACGACCGATCCGGGATCGGTAGTCGACTCGCCCCTCACATCGTCTACATGCACTAAGTTTTCCATCTCCGCAGCCGCGTTTTCAGGCTGTTGCGACATAGCTAGAATTTTGTGACTCTAATTTTCCAAAAACTTCGAAATGAAGACTCAATTTGTCTTAATTACGATCCCAAAGCACTGCATACCCTACGGACTTAAAGTCTGTAGACCTGGTAAACCTGACTCGATTAGTAGCTTGCCTCGCTTCATAAATTATTACCGAAATTTTTAAATTTAAAAACAAAGAATTGGTTGGTTTGGAGTTTAATTACTAGCTTAACCTCCTATCGAGCCAAAAAGAAAAACTGTGAAGAAACACTCTATTCATGAATATTACTCTCAGAAAAATACTAGCTTCCCCAACATTCTATGTTATGCTGCTTGAGGTTCTGAATTGCTTCTTTTTAAGAGTACTAAGAGTTAGTGGAGGAGAAAATTAGGGTAATATATAAAGAATTCTTATGTAGCAAAACGGTTTTTAGTCTCTCGCTGCAGGTGTAATAAGAACCGCTTCACAAGGTTAATGAATTCTTTTCTCTTTTAAATTTTTAGATTTAAACCAAGAGTCGTTCCAAGAGATATGGCTAATCGGCTTTGATTTCGTGATTCAGTGTCACTTCAGATTGTGGTTATTCTAAATACCTAGAAATCCTCGAAATTATAGTGTTTAACACTAGAGTTCCATTTATTAATAGACTCTAGAATACGTTCATACTTGATTTGAGCACAAACTAAATCTGATGTGTAATTGCGGAAATTTATGCGATGTCGTGTCCAAAATTAATATATACCCGGCAAAATAATATTGCTTGTATTTATTGTTTATGTTTAAGGTAATTTTTACAATTTTTTATTACTTTGCACCAAAAATAGACTAGCTTCTCTGTCTTTTGATGATTTTTCGGCATATATAATGATTGGTTATGTAATTGACATGTTGATATGAATTGTAACAATGTTTTCGCCGATGAATAAAACACCCGCTCCGACAACACTTCAGTTGCCACAAATGTCAACGCGTATATATCAAAAGGCCTATAACACAGTCTACCATAGCATTGAGTTGAAGAGTTTGTTTTCGTTAGTTTTATTCGTGGCTTCTTAAGCTGCACTGTTCAAAAAATCAACTTTTTAACAAGCATCTCAGTCCATTGACGATCTGGGAAAACAATTCATCGAATGGAAAAAAGTATGTTCTCAGAATTGTATAGATTTTTCGTTCTAGTTGGTCAATCACTGATGGCGAGGATAATTTTTCAACAGTTCCATGTTTGATGCTTTTATGGTATTTGTAAAGCTAGACTTTATTTATGATAGACGTTTGTGTTTGGGTTGGTATAAATGATTTAACTTTGAAAGGAAAGGACTGACTATAGCCTTGAAAAAATTACAATACCAAAGACCTCATGACCAAACCTTTTATGGCCATATTTTTAAAAGTAGATCCATTAGTAGTTTTAATTTTGGTTTCAAATCAAAATGTCTACAGTTAGCATTAAAAATTTTAAACATCAAATTTTCACTGCTTTCTAAGATTCGTTCCAACAAGCTGTTTTTCTTTATTGCACAGAGAATTGGCGCCCTGCATGGGTTATCATGACAGAATCGTGCTAGCTACTCGCACCCTACAGAGTCCAGCCTTTGTAATTAAATGTTACGATCAAACTTTTAGGAATGCCACCTTTCTTAGCTTCTGATAGGAACCACACCCAAATTTGCTTGATAAATACATAAACACACATTTTCTACAACAATGGCTTGAGCTGTGACTGTTATGGCTTTGACAATACAAAGATTATTGACAATTGTTCGAATTTCGTCAGGTGCAAAAAAATATCTCATCCAAACAAAGTTTAGATAAACAGAAGTAATGTATATGCCGTTGTTTGAAATCTTCTTCTTGTTTGAATTTTTTAGTGCGACATGTTTTGTATTCTTAATCCACATCCTTAGCATAACATACCCACCATAAAACCCTTAACTTATTCTTAAAACCACCTTCAGAAAAATATAAATCATTGGAAAACCTTTAAACCAAAACATATACAATTACACAATTGTCACTTCTGAATTACATTTAGTTCTCATGCAGCTTGCCTTAAAGGTCTGACATCAACTCTTTTCCATATCTTAACCTTTTACATTGTAATGATCAAATTCTCATCTTTGGCTCTTCTTTGATTTTTGTATAAATAATAAAAAATGTCATGCCCGAATTCAAGACGTGTCCATTCTACCTTATCCAGTAGACAAAATGGTGTTTTTCGATAAACTCATTTACTCGGGATAAGGCTTTATCCAACGGATAGCGCTGTCCGGTCTCCGCGCAACCGAAGCCAGGCCGTGTCTATTCTCATTCTGGAATCGGAATATTTTGGATCTTTTGCATTCATTTGTCACATTTTCATCTTAGTTGGAGAAGCTTTCAACATGAGTTTTTATTTACAACCGCTTATTTTGTGTCCTGAGTCGATCGTTCTTTTGAGAGTTTCTTCTGAAGAGAGAACCCGATCCATCCACCTCAGATCATTAGTTTAAAATCAGGCTTACGCTCCTGAACCAGTTTCTTAAGAGATTCTTTACATTCGTCCGTTATATTTCCGTTGTTTTTTAACTGTAAGTAAGTTAAATGAGAAGAATCTCTCAGCAGTGCCTGAACAAGTAACTCTGCTCCTCTATTGCCTATTCCATTGTATGAAAGACCTAACCTGGTCAAAGTGCATTTCTCATCAACAAGACACTTAAAAATAATCTCAACGAACTGGTCTGTCAGTTTGTTGACGCCAATACCAAGGCGAGTTAGTTTTCCATTTGCTAACACCTCCGCCATGCACGGCGCACAGTCATCGCTTATTCCACAGTCAAAGAGTTGTATTTCTGTGATAGGACAGGAATCTCTTGTCAGAGACTTGCAAATACTACGAAGACCAAATGGAGAGAGAGACGACATTCCAATGTACAAATTGTAAGGCATATCCAATGGTGTTCGAGGCTTCAATAAAGGATAAAACTTGAGTGGAATACTTTCAGTCTCATTGAGGGAGCTAAAAATATCGACCAAAAACGAGATTGCCGCACAGTCAGCATCAGATATGTCCAGGAAGACGACAATGCCACAGTCATAGTACCTGGAATAATGGATCTTTACCATTGCCTTTGCGAAGTCCATCTCCTTGAACTCATAGAGGCATTTCGTCGTCAGAAGCTGCTTTTCATCCCTTCGCAAATTTGGCAGGCTCTTAACCCATTTGACGATCTTCTCCATAAATCTTTCATCCTTGTTCCTTGCTGAGAGACCAGCCATGAACACTACAACCATCCCTGTAGCCATAGCTTTGGTTGGCATTCTTCTCTCTTTGTAGAACCAGTTTGCAGTAAGGAATTCTTGTATAGAAAGATGTGCAAAACAAAATGTTTGGATCACTTCAAAGGCTGAGTTTCGGAACCCTGGGCCACAGTACAAAAGGCCACTTCCTTTCAAATTTTCGATCTCGTCTTCAAGTAGGCCGACATTCTTCATATCTTCCCCGCTAAAAACAATCTTCTTCTCCAAAAGCAGAGTGGCTGCCAATACCGATAACTTCTCCAAAGTGTTTTTCCAACGACTGGAAGAAGAACTCGCAAAATCGTTTTCTACTGCATTCTGCTTTCTTTGGAAGAATTGTATTAGCGAATGGGTAATAGGTGTCTGCTTGAAGATGCTACCTGGTTTCAAACGCTTCTTCTCGGAGTGATGTTTCTGTAGAAAAATATGGATGACCTCTGTAAAAAGATCTGTAATCGTCACAGGAAGATCTGCTCCACTTTTAAAACGAATATGCCACTCCATATACCAACACATTAGCAGACAGAGAATTGGAATGTGACCAAAGCTAACTAGATTTTCATTCGCCATTATGTGATCTACAACAATGCCTTTCATTTCCTCGTCAGTTTGGAAGTATTTTTGGATATATTCTTTTACTTGACTCGAGGAAAACCCCGTGATCTCCACATATTCATCGAAGCAGATGTCTCCAAGTTCATCTGCCTCACCAGGTCTGGATGTCAGCATCAGAGCCGAGCCGTTGAGAATCTTGCCTTTAATAAGTTTACTACAAATCGCTGGAACAGGCATCTTGACTCGTGGATCGTTTGGATATTTTTCTTCAAAGTCTCCTACGATTTCTTCACGGTGCGAGTACTCGTCATAACCATCAATGATGATCAAAAGTTCTTCAGGATGTTGCATAAGATAATCGAACAATAAATCATCAATGGAAGACTTCTGATCCAACAACGTCGAACGATTCAAAATGTCTTGCAAACTGAAGAGGTCATCGCCAAGTGAACTTAACTGTCGAAATGTCAGTAGATAAACAAAATTGAATGTAGACAGTTTATCTAAATCTGCACTCTGAAACAATCTATCGCAAGCCCAATCTCTGGTAATCTTCTCGCAAAAAATTGACTTGCCAATTCCTGGCTTCCCGATGACAAGGATATATTTTGGTGCCTTTGAAGCATTTTCGCCGCCAGTGAATATCTCTTCACATCTTGTAACTGGGACCCCATGTGCCTTGCTATACCAATTTAGCTGCTCTTTTCTCGAGATATCCAAATCACCATCCTCTTTTAGCTCTAAAGGCTTTCTTCCGTGTTGTATGATAAGGTTGGTAAAGATGTCGTCTGTCTTGACGCTGGGAACCATGTGGGATGCCACGAGTTTGTGCTGGAATTCTGTTTGCCTTCTTGATGATTCTTTAAGGAAGAGTGTTCTCTCTGTAAGAAACATTTTCCAATTTCATTAGACATTTTTGTCGGATTTGTATTGGGATATACCTTGGCTGAAAACGAGCATACACTGAGAAACAAAAATGACACAATGACAATTCAAGGTTGAATATCTTCAACCAAAAATTAGGATCTGCTCTAGTTCTTGTAAAGGTGAACGTAAGACCAGAGCTTTCTATGCAACATTTTATGACACTTTTTGTGGCATTTTTTGCCACGATCGACGCAACACCATTGCACTATGTATCCACGTACCCTGCAATAATGCACGCAACGTTGAAGAGAAAGCTACAAAGACCTAGAGCTCGATCCTAAACTTGCAACAGTTGAGCGCAACTTTTACAGCTATGGACACAAATGCAACTCTATTTTGCGCACAGATTGAACAAGAATTGCAAGAAAAGGTGCATTATGTACAAGGGCCTTTAGAATAATAATAATGTTCATGCCATCGTTCTTTTTATAAAAATTTTAACAAGATTGAGAATGACATCAACTATCAGATAAAACCAAGCAATTACAGAATAAGGCAGATACTACTGATGCAAGATTCCCGATTCCTAGAGCGCTGTCTTATGAATTCAAATGGCCGGATTACGGATTCCAAGGGCTGGATTCCGGGTTCCAAGGACTGGGTTCTGGATTCCAAGGACTGGATTCCGGATTCCAAATTCATTTTTTTGGGATTCCGGATTCCCTTACATTGGGCGATACTGACCTTGTGACGATATTGGGAGTTCTTCTTTGTCTGATTGATCAGTTTTGTTTGAGTAACTTTGAAAGGAAAGAAACTTACATTAAAAATTCTGGATCTAAAACCTTAAACGTATTTATTTTACTCAAATGAAAACGCAAGTCATATACTGATATCAACTTCACTGTTATTAAATTTAACACTTGCAATCAAGTGTTTGAAAGCATCCAACAAATTCATGCCCAAAAGCGCGGAGAACAAATTAAAGTGCAGATTGGCATTTCCCCTCGATCTATTAAAGAAGGCCCTTCAAGTGTAGACATCAAATAACAACAGAACACATACATGAACTAAGTAAATTGTCTAGAAAATGGAGGAAAACGTAACCGATCAAGTGGTCGAAATTTCGTGGTATTCTGCATGAGAGTCAGAGATTCCTCTCTCACTGATGAGCTCTTCGTGTCGTAAATCCCAGGAGAGACAAACAAGCCCCAGGAACGATAGTAAGAATCCTGCCCTCTTCAACACCAAAGAAAAACTTAACAACAATGTTAATTTTCTGTTGCGAGAGCTCAGATAAAACAGTACGTACATAAGAAATTGGGCGGATTTAGGGGAGGGGTGCAGGGGGTGCGCACCCCTCCTGAGACGACTTTAAGTCGTTTTTTCTCAATATTTTTCTAAAATGTCCTCTTGGTAGTTTCCAGTTTATATGATGGTGCACCCCCTCCTGGAGATAATCCCGGATCCGCCCCTGTATGTAGCTGTTCAAGTCTGTGACAATGTAGTCATACTTACTTTATACAAGAAGCTTGTGTTCCTGCGATGACTTGGGGGTTGTCACTTACAGTGATGTTGTAGTGGGATATGTTAGTTACTCTTTCATCTGTGACCAATAATAACGGAAGTATTAACGCACTTAATTTGAATTGTACCGCAAAATATATGATACTAGTATGTACCTACTTTCTTTCAGCGCGCAGCTAAAGGAGTGGGTTGGGGAAGGAGAAAAACGGAATAGGGAGGAGGAGACGAAGAGGGGATCAAATGTAAAAGGACTCCTTTACCATATGTCTCTCACTAAAAGTGGTGCAACAGGATCTCAAATTGTGAACAATCAATATATTTCATTTAATAATTACGTTTTGTTTAGTTGCCATAAAAATATATCCATTGTTGATATTATACCTGCGATTTCCTGCTCATCGGGATAAACTGCATTTGTCTTTCTGAAGAAATCCTTCATTTCGTCGAGTTTGTCTGTGATCCTGTTCTCCGTTTGATCGATTTTCGCTTCGATTTCTTGTTGTACTTTGTCCATCTTCATAGCTACCCTCTGCCCTGTTTCTTTCAATTCCGTTTTAAGCACTTTCTCATGGTCTTCCCAGTTTTCTAACATTTTAATATAATAGTCCTCATCAGCAGCGTCCATCGACTCCACCCTTAATCTCTGAATTTCCTTCTCGTAGGTCGATCCACCAAGACGCAAAAGACATCCCTCAATCTCACTCCAATAGCCCTCAAACTCGAGATCACTCATCGATGTCTCGCATATGTGCGCAAAGATGCTATTTCTGTAGAACTTTATGCGAATCAAGTCAGCAACCTTACTTTGGTCGGAAGGCGTAGGGAGGCTATTCCATCCTGTTGGGGGAGGTGACAGGCTGCAGATGCTGCGGAAAAGTAGAAATAGCAACGTAATGTCAAAGCTTGCGGAAGTGACGTTTGTCTTTACACTAGGATATAGCTTTTCCCACTGCTGGCTGTTCAAGACTTTTTTTGCACGTAAGGACTTTAGTAGACTATGTACTGGTACGGAATGGAGTACTGTATGCAGAGTGGAAGGTGGATGAATGGAATCGAAGACATCCCGCAACGCACGGGTACCGCCATCAATTAATAGTCTACACAGGCGAGTGAAGTTAGTTCTTTCTTTGCATGAATAGGAAATACTGCTTGCCATGATAATGTGGGTAATGGAATCTGTAAAACAAAATAAAAAAAGCTATGTGGTTTCTCTAAGGGGCTGTTTATATGGAGGCGAGGCAGCCCGGTAAGCGGGCTGACTTCTTTTGTTCTCTGGCCTCCAGGGAAAAGAAAACAAAAGGAAGGAAGGAAGGAAGGAAGGAAGGAAGGAAGGAAGGAAGGAAGGAAGGAAGGAAGGAAGGAAGGAAGGAAGGAAGGAAGGAAGGAAGGAAGGAAGGAAGGAAGGAAGAACACATACAGTCAACAAGTAAATAATGCAAAAGAACGTCCGTTCTATAAAGCTGTTCGTAAGAACAAAATTAGAATATAAGGACTTTTCCAGTGAATTTAACGAACGTATCACGCAACGAGAGTTTCAAAATGCCTTCCTTTTTGAGCATGACTGCCAGGGCCTGGTACTAGTGCGCGGGATGTTGAAGTTCACACACACGCGCGCGGCAAATAATCATCGACGGACTTCAGCAAAACATCTGATTACAACTACCTTAAAATTGATACGGACTAACAATTGTCGTTTTTTAACCTTGATAAAATTTTTCCTATTTGATTTTTCTAACTTTCGTAGATTTAGAAGAATAAAACGGCAACGTTCGAACCTCTCATATGTCAACGGTTTTACTCAAGCAGCTCGAGCTGGAAATGACGTCATAATGGTAGTCAAGAATGAGTTTCGTTCAGAACGAAGAGCTCACCGTCGAGACAGGTTGCTGTGAGTTTGCGCAAGTTTGAGATTTGTAGAAAACTACAGAATCAGTGAAATGGAAAACAAGATAACTGTAAGTTGAGCAACAATCACTTGTGCATTCATTCAAGAAAGATTAGATTCGAATTCGTTCAGAAAGAAAACGAATTAATGGTACAATTGTTAGCGTAATATTCATTGCTGGTTTGGGGTTTTCCGACTGATTTTTTTGTTCAAAATACGTATCGTTGAATGTAAGTCATATATAGTTGCGATTAATTGAAACTTAAATAATTGAACTTCCAATGAATATTTACAAGAAAACACGACGAGACTTTGCAAATTAGTTACTGAAACAACGTTTCGCTTTAATACTGAAATTGTAAAACTTTTTTATCGTCCGGTTTAATTCTCGTTAATTGATATTTAAATTGATATTAATTTCTACTAATTAGTTTGTTATTGACAGGAAGAAATTTCTTTTCTATTGGATTTCTCCTCAAAAAAGTATTCCGTTTTAAAACGATAATGTAGCTTTGTTTCAGTCCCAAACTATTTTTGACATTACTGCAATTTTCAAAATCATGCGAACTCAGACATCCAAACACTCAACTGGTTTTTGCCGATTTAGCTTCCGTCAATCAAAATTAAAATCAAAAATACGAAAGCTAACCGAATATCAAAATCATATTTAGCTGTTATAAATCGTCTAAAGATCGTTTCAGTCATTTGGTAGGTTTTTAGGGATATTTATGAGTAGTTTTCTGGTGTTTTGTTTGAAGTGGGCGGAAGCGAAAAACCAAATTCCAACGGACTGTTTGAAGGTCAGATCTAGAGTTCGCATTATTATGAAAATTGCAGTAACTGAAAGTACCTGTTTTATATTATTCACAGGAGCTAGAAAAACACATTGACCTTATGAGGAAAAACTCTAAGGAGTGAGTACTAGTAGTTTATATCAAACAATTTCTACAACTTCAGTGAAATATCTTGATTTGCCAGGTTTTCAGTGTCGGACGCGCTCGCACTGCCTTGTGCAAAATGATAGAACGTGCGTTTTTTGTTGGTTGGTTGATCGGTCGATCGGTCGGTCAGTCGGTCGGCTGGTTGGTTGGTTGGTTGGTTGATTGGTTGGTTGGTTGTTTGCATGGGTTGGTTGTGGTTGACTGCTTCGTTGGTTGGTTGGTCGGTCGGCCGGTCGATTGGTTGGTTGGTCAGTTGGTTGGTTGGTTGGTTGCATGTTATTTTTTTCTTTGTTTGTTTGTCAGGTTTTTGTTGTTTTTTTGCCGCGCGCACCGATAAATACAAATTATTTTAGTTCACCTGTACGCTTGCAACTGCAACTGCCAAAATAAATGTTCCTTTATAAAAAAAAACTAAACTCATCTGCTGTCATAGGTCTATTGTTTTTGTCATGGAGCATTTCTATGCCAGCCTGGATGCAAAGAAGGTAAGCGATCGGACATGCTGCAAACCATAATCAAGCGTTTTTTAACAAATTCTCTTGATATTCTAGCTTCTTGAAGATCAACTGACAAACGACGGACAGACACCAGTAAGGTGAATTAGGATCGATTAATAGCTTAAACGCAACTGATTCATAACCGAATCCCGAAACCCCCCCAAAACAAACAAACAAACAAACAAACAAACAAACAAACAAACAAACAAACAAACAAACAAACAAACAAACAAACAAACAAACAAACAAACAAACGAACGAACGAACGAACGAACGAACGAACGAACGAACGAACGAACGCACGAACGAACGAACGAACGAACGAACGAACGAACAAACAAACAAGCAAACAAACAAAAAACAAGAGAGGCGAAGAAGGGCCCACATCGTCTCCCGCACCAGCTAATACTAGCTTCCTTCCCCCCCCCCCCCCAATTCCTCTACTTCCCCTCTTTCTCTTTCTCTTTCTGCCTTGTATCTGCTTATATAATGAATTCTGTAAGTGGTACGTTTCCAGAAATGATGTACTTATCATCTTTGTTTGTCAGTAAACGTAATGTTGGCGTCCATGCAAATTTACCATCCGAAAGCGAAAAGGTAAACAGTTACTGTATACTAAATCATTCTGTTTGAATAGTTTGAAGTCATATCAAATCTTAATTATATATAGTTGATAAGATAGGTAATATCTAGTATATATATGATAGTGATGATAATGATGTTGAAGCAATCAAAGCTTCACTCACAGCATTATTGATATTATTCACAGCATAACAAGGACGAAATTAAAAGACTCCAAGAAGAGAATGCCAGGTTTGTCATTTATTGCTGCTGCTACGTTGGGAGACTTAGAGTCAAATGATATATACATATTTAGCTCGTTAGCTCTAAGAGGCTGTGGGGAGATGAGGTGTGTGTGTGGGGGGGGGGGGGGGGGGAAGAAGGCGGAAAATGGGAACGGGGAGGGTAGAGGGCAGGAAGTCTCCTTCCCCTCATACATATATCACCCTTCGCCTCGCCCATTCTACCCAAAACGAATTAATAGGTTACCCCATTTGAAATGATCGGATTTTTTTGGGGGGGGGGGGGGGGGGGGTTGGTCAGAGAGGGGACTTCTGTGAGCGAAGGGCTCACTCGCTTATACTTTAGCGTAATGATCAAATACCCAAGATTTTTTCACGCTCCCTTCTGAAATGCAACCTCGTTCCCAGGCCCTTTTCCCTTCGCCCTTTTCCCTCCAAGCGAAGGGAAAAGGGCCTGGGAACGAGGTTGTCTGAAATGAGAGTCGCTACCCAAGATACTTGGGAGGACGACTGGCTTAACATCACAGGCAAAGTGTAAACCATGTTATACGATAATTATTGTAATAATCATGCTAATTATATATTCCCAGAAAAGATGGTGAAATTTCTAAGATGAAACAATGCTTTGAAGAACAAAGAGCTAGGTGAGTGGATTCAGAGTTTGATTATATTTATGTTTCTAGCTTTTTTGTTTGTTTGTTTTTCACGCGTTTATCATTAGTTTTTGATATTGCAGGAAAAACGACCTCATCAGAGCTCAAATGAAAGAATTAAAAAGGTTTGTAAAAAAAAAAAAAAAAAAAAAAAATAGCACGCACAGATTTAAGGAATATAAAACACGCGCGCACGTCTCTGTTCTGTGATATAAACACGATGGAAGAGAAAGCAAGAGAAAAGCAAGCTTAGGAACACGAGGCGTAGCCGAGTGTTTCTCTTGCTTTTCGAGTGCTCTACATCTTCCAGAGTGTTTATATCACAGTACAGAGACATAAGCGATCGTTTTATATTGCTTTTATAAAACATTTTCGACGTTTTCTGAGCGAGCCATGTCTCTGTACTCTGATATAAACATAGAAGCCAGCCAATCATATCGCGCGTCATATCTCAAATATCTTATAAAAAAATTTATAGCACGCACAGATAAGTTAATAATTCAACGAACGAACGAACGAACGAACGAATGAGAAAACGAACAATGTACAAATGATCAAATGGATCGACGATATGAATGAATGACCTTTTAATGCGTGACCTTTTTAATGCGTGACCTTTTTAATTCGTGACCTTTTTTAGCAAAGAACATGAGCTGATGGAAACAAAACAACTCCTTAGAGAGGAAAAAGCAAGGTTTGTATCATAACGAAAAAAATAGCAATTTCCCAAAGTTGCTAATTTTTTTTGGAATTAACTTGTCATTATCTTATAGAAACAGCCATTCCGAGTTGCTGTACATGAAACAACAGCTTGAAGAGGAAAGTGCGATATTCATGGAGCAAAGTTCACAAATTAATAAGGATTTCGATCAGGTTTTGAAGGAAATGGGGAACTTTAAGAAAGAAAGCCTAATGGACGAAATGCTGAGAGAAATCAAAAGGTAAGTAAACTATTCGGGTAGCTTCAGCTCATTAGAACTTGAAGGGAGAAAGGGAAAAAGGAGGAAAAGAAGGAAGGAAGGAAGGAGGGAGGAATGGAGGGAGGGAAGAAGGGAGGGAGGGAGGGAGGGAGGGAGGGAGGGAGGGAGGGAAGAAGGGAGGGAGGGAGGGAGGGAGGGAGGGAAGGAACATATGGAAGGAGGGGAGGAAGGAAGGAAGGCTTGAATATAACGGAATCTCATCTTTAATTTCTTCTAGCAAAGAGATACTTTTACAAGAAGCGCAAGATGAACTCCAAAAAGCACAAAGTCAGCTTCATGAAGTACAGGTTCGTCATCATTAAGTTTTACTCCATCTCTTATCGAGATTCCGAAGAAACTTTTCTTTGTCATTCTAGAAAAAGAATCAGACACTGGAAGAAGAGTTAAAGAAACTTCAATCGAAGTGTACTACCAGCATGGTAGGTATACTGTACGTCTAAAATCCAGTAGTACCATAGTCAGCTGACGCGACGCGAGAATGGGATATGAAACCATGACGAAAATGTTACATTTGTAAATTGTGTGATTACCGTAACAACGTCGCGACATTACATTTTCAGGTGCCATTATACCTGTTTTCACGTCTTGAGGACGTTGGCGACAACAACGGTTATTAGGGACCTTACGCAACCACGACGGCAACGTGGACGACGACGGCATAAAACAAGGTCCCTAATTTCCACATAATTCATTAACCCCAAGGCCTTCTCTTATGTCGCATCGCATTTGTTCATCTACCATAGAGGATTTTGACTCGTGTCTCTTGTGAAACTGATTTTCCGAAAAAGCAATCAGTGGGAACTGAAGTTAATTAAAACTGGTGGCGAAACGAAACTCTTTTAGATGCCTTCTTCTTTTGTTGCCTTTTGTTAAGGGTCGGATCTCTGGCCTGAGCGCGTCGAAACACTATGTCAGATCCCTCGGCGCACTTTCTCAGTCACGGTAGTTAATCCTACTACGTATATATAATAGAGAACTTATTAGTTACCGACTGCATCGACCACTCCCTTTATGCAAAGAATTCCCACCCCCACACTTTTGGTTATGATTCTCTGCATATTTGTTTTCGGGCTTCCTGTGTCGCGACATTACAACCTCGTTCCCAGACCCTTTTCCCTTCGCCTGGGAACGAGGTTGGCGACATTAAAATAAAATCCCAAGCCCAAATGAAAAGAGGAGCGGCAGAGTACGACACACGTATTCTTTAAGCGTTGTTGAATGTTTCTGGTATATGTCTTAATTATTTTCTAGGAAGCGAAAGAAACACAAACAGATGCCGTAAAGAAAAGGAACATCGTCATGAGAGGGCTCAGAAAAATCAAGAAGCGATGTCAAGATGCCCGTGATTTTTGCTCCGATATGATTTTCCTCGTACGATGGCTTGCATAAACGCAAAGTTTTCGTGTAAATATGTACATTAAGCTTAATCAATTAAGTAGTTATAGAAGACAAAGACAGTTAATTTAAAGACAGTACCCTAAATGCTGATCTCTTTGACTTATTAATGAAGGAACATTTCATCGGATCTTTTTTGTTTGATGATCCTGTATGAAAATCAGCAGTAACAACAAAAACAAATAATCCATCAACATCTTCAAGACCACTGTTAGAGGTCCAGAAATATCAGGACTTTACCCAGGGGGGTCGTCTAAGGAAATCATGTCATACAATGTGCCGCTTTTCCAATGTATCTATAGTGTCTAGTCGATCATGTGACATTCTAATTTTGCATCTTTGTCGTATATCTAAATCACGTGACATTTATTTCTTAGGTCTTTTACAATTGTCTATATCATCAAGTCATGTGACGTTATTCTTAAAATTTCGATCATGTGACAATTTCTTTGTAATGTAATCTAGTCACGTGGCATTCACTTCTTAGGTCTTTCACAATTGTCTATATAATCAAGTCACGTGACAATTAATTAATCAATCTAGTCACGTGATAAAATTTCTTCTATTGTTTCTGATGCATATCTTTTATTGCAAAACATTTTGTTCACATTTAAAAATATGCCCTCATCTGGGTGAAATTTTAACGTCTATTGAAGTGAAGAGGCACACGAACCCCCCTGGGGCAACAACGTGATATTGGTAGCATTACGAGACAGATCAGTTTTGTTGCTACAGCAACAGGATCATATTAATCTGTAGTTAAGTACAATTTTTGTTTGTTTGTCAGTATTTCACTTTCGTATTTCTTTTTCATTTGTAAACGATATGAAGCTAGTTTGCGAACCTAGAAAATACACTTCGTACAGAATCCCTATGTATATAACTGTCTTAAAAAGCACATATAAAATTAAAATTAAAAGTACAATATAATGAAATTGTGTACTGAGTATATTTTATGATTCACTGCAATTTTCAACATCATACGAACTCAGACATTCAAACAATCAGCTGGATTCTCAAAGCCCTCTAAAAACCTACCAAATAATCCGATATAATCTTTAGATTATACCTCAGATAATAATTTGCTTCTGTATTTTTTTTCGTTATTTCAATTGATTAATGTTTAATTTTGTTATATGTTCAATTTTGATTGACGGAAGTGGTCAAAATCAACAACAGACTGCATGGCTGTCTCCGGTTCGCATAATTTTGAAAATTGCAGTAATGAGACACGCGAGTACGCAATGTGTAATCGAGAGCTATGAGCCAACAATACGTCACTACCTCACCATAGCCTCTTAGCGTTGCGTGACTTGCGTGACGAGCCTTAATGGTCGAAGGAGACTACTATATATACATTGTACAATTAACGAAGCTTTCTTTTGAACCATCAGAATATGTTATACTTTAAAATTATGTTCACCAATCTTTTTCACTGACAGCTGCACCATAGAAACCTGAAAACGGCGCGGATCTTTGCGAAGGTGGTTTTCCCCACCTACGAGCCTACTTTTAGAAACTATTGCTTGCCATGATTCCGCTTTGCGTAGGCTTACTAGTAAATGTGTGCTTTTGCTGTACTTTTTAAAAGCTAATTCTCTTAGAAATTTCCCTCATGAATAATTATAAGAGTCATATGAATCACGCGAAATGAAGACATAAACGACAATTATCATGCAGGTAGAAAACCAGCTGCTGTATATATTTATCCTGTTCATTTACAATATTTAATGTCGAAGCTTGAGGTTTTTCCCATTTTCTCGTTTTGTTCGAAGCATCGTTTGGTAATTATTTAGTGTTTTTTATTTCTATTCTCCTTTCTTCGCAAATGAAAAGAATTCTAATTTTCCATAAGTCAAAGGTCCTAGCGAAAACACACCTTTGAAAAGACTCTAGGTTTTCGATACATATCATTCTGCATGACACTGAAGCAAGCGATTAAACTCGTAACATAAGATTCATAAAACAGTTCTAGTCGATGCATGCACTTTACAGTCGATCAAAGTTTATAAATTTAATTCTTATCAATGTTAACATACCTGCGTTAATATACCTTTTTTCGGATTTTCCGGCTTGGCTCCCTCGTCGTTCTCTTGTCGTCTACGGTTACATGTCAGTGTTGCTGCACTTAGATGCCATTAAGATTCGTCTCTGACTTCGCTGATCGAATGTTCAGTTTCAACAGAAATACTTCATGTAGTATTAACATGTAGTCCCTCAAACGCGTGTGATTCTTGTACACCACCAGCCTTGATTATTCTGAAGCTGTGTTTGTGAGACTGCGTGATGTCTTGCACGTTGTAGGAGGCGGGCTTCCTGTGTCACAACCACAATTTTTGGCTAAGTACTTGGTGTATGCAACACCAAGTGAATCAATAGATGATACACATTGATATACAATCTATTTGATACACTTGGTTTTGCATACAATTGGTGTTACATACACCACGTACTTACCAATTTTTGAAACCGTAATTAACTGTATACTTAATCTGACCGTGACTGTCTTGCAAAAGAACATGAGAAGGGACAAAGAAAGATCTCCATTTTAAAGAACAGACAAGAGCGTGTTCTCGATATCAAAAAAGGTACAGGTAATATATTTTACTTCAAAAACGCGGGGAATGGTTGCCAAATTCTTTCGAGGCAGGAGCTCGTGTATAAAGCGTTCGAAGGGTGCGCCCTTTACTCCCCTCTCTCATCAGTGCTCTATTTAACGGTATTGAAATTAAAGCTAATTAAAGCTACAACAAATTAAGTGGAAAGAAGTCTAAACAAGGATCAGATGCGAGGCCACTGGGAATCGAACTCGCGCACCTCGCGTAAAGAAGACCTTGCACTAACAAATTATGCCATCCTTCCTCGATCCTTGTGCCATCTTTGCCCCTCAAACATGGATATATAGCTGGATATACGCGTACAAATCGCCTCAAAACATTGTCCTCAAGGAGGGAATTGAACCCGATTTATAGACAGGAGGGAGTGAAGTTCTGACTACTACTATCACCTTCATACTGTTTAGCGACAACCCTACTCAACGAACATCTCCACAATTCAGTTGAGTACCCCTAAACTGCACCCACCCATAGTATGAAGACTATGATTATATGATTATATATCTCCCTCCGAGAAAAGAAAATATAAGACTTTTTCCGGCTTCCAGGGACAACTCACTCTTGGATGAATTAATTAAGTGTTCAGACGGTGACGTTAACAAAGTCTCGATTGGTGCATGACAAATAGGCCCGACATTTCACCTGTTTTCATGTCCTGTTCACGACAAGGACGAGGTCAATCATCATTTTGAAAATATTATTGAGTGCGTGTCCTGTCCTATCTTACCTAATTACTGCCGGGCCTAATTGCTGAATTAAGTTCGGTAAAAGATCGGTCTCTGAATCAATTTGTTACGGCAGCTTCAATTAGGTGGGATAACTATATCGTTGGCGCCAAAGGGTTGTCGCGTGCACTGACAGAATTGAATACACCGCCTTAATCAACCGAGACTTGCTCCAAGTCTCAATCGTTAATTTTTTCTGTTGCTTGTGCATCCTGTGGTGTAATATGGATTTCAAATCGGACACTTCCGGTCATATTACGACATTGGAAGCCCAAGGAATGGAAAAATACGAAAGCGCAAGCAGCATGATAAAGAAATCAACGAGCGAGACTTGGAGCAAGTCTAGATTCCAACCCGGCTCCAGAGTCGAATAGAACTCAGTGGTATTAGCTACGACCGCAGCAATTCAGTTCGGCGTATGGGTCATGCCTAAATCGTTATTTCATATTTTATAGTCACTTATACAAGATTATTAATCGGAGGCCTTGACGAAAACTGACCACTCAGTGGTCTGTGAACACTTATTGAATAATTGGCAATTCATACAAAAATAGCACTTTACTTAGCTTAACTGTATTAATATGTATATTTTTACAACTATATTACACAACAGATGCCGGACTTTAAGGTATAATATACAAACTATGAAAAAATGCCGGTGGTTATGGCCACAAAACAACTGACATGACTGCATTAATCAAATTTGTTTGGCAATCACAAGTAAGCTTAAGCTTCAAGGCCATTTCGAGATGTCAGGAAGAAAATGAGAAAGGCTAGGGTTAAAAATCAATTAAGAGCCGAAAACTCTGTATTCATATAATTATTTACATTTAATTTTTACATCTCCATTTCTGTAAAAGGGTCCGATCACTCAACTTTATTCAACAATTCCGATATGTTGGAAGACTGAACGAGAAGGTTAAAACCTCGAGTGAAAACTCTGTGTTCATATAATTACATCTTAATCTATTGCTATCCCTAAAGCTAGGCTCATCTACCAAGACTTCAAGTATTTCAGTTGGTGTCACTCGAGAGGCAGTTGGTCCTGTTGACTTTCTCGATCCTGTACGATCCACTCCCTTCAGATCGTCAGTTTAACATCAGGCTTACGTTCTTTTACAAGTGTCTTAAGAGACTCCTTGCAATCAATCGTAACATTTTCGTTTTCATGTAATTGTACGTGAGTTAAATGACAGGAATCTTCCAGCAGTGCCAGACCAAGTAACTCTGCTCCTCTATTGCCTATTTCATTGTAGGAAAGACCTAGCCAGGTTAGAGTACATTTCTCATCAACTAGACACTTTGAAATAATCTCAACGCACAGATCGGTCATTTTGTTGACCCCCAAGTTCAGAAGAGTTAATTTACCATTTATCATCAATTCTGAAATGCAGGGTGCACACTCATCATCTAGTCCACAGTCAAATAGCACCAATTCGGTTATGGAACAGGAATCGTTCGACAGGACCTTAGAAATACTCCGAAGACCAAATGGAGAGATAGACGACATTCCAATGTACAAATGATAAGGGACATCTAGTGGTGCTCGAGGTTTCTTTAAAGGACGAACTTTGGGGGGAATATTATCAGTACCCGCACTAAGAGAGCTGAAAATATCCACCAAAAACGAGATCGCTGCACAGTCGGCATCTGTTATTTGGAGGAAAACTACGTTGCCTTGAGCACAGTACCTGGAATAATTGGTCTTCACCATCGTCTTAGCGAAGTCCATCTCCTTGAACTCATAGAGGCATTTCGTGGTTAGAAGTTGCTTCTCGTCCCTTCGCAAATTTGGCAGGCTCTTGATCCATTTGATGATCTTCTCCATAAATCTTTCATCATTGTTCCTTGCAGAGAGACCAGCCATGAACACTACAACCATCCCTGTAGCCATGTCTTTGGTTGGCATTCTTCTCTCTTTGTAGAACCAGTTTGCAGTAAGGAATTCTTGTATAGAAAGATGTGCAAAACAAAAGGTTTGGACCACTTCAAAGGCTGAGTTTCGAAACCCTGGACCGCAGTACAAAAGACCACTCACTTTCAGATTTTCAATTTCCTCCCCAAGGAGGCCAAACTTCTTCATGTCTTCCACGTTAAAAGCAATTTTCTTCTCCAAAACTAATAGTTTGGCTGCTAAAACCGATAGCTTCTCCAAAGTGTTTTTCCAACGATTGGGCGTGGAATTCCCCGCACTATTCCCAACAGGATCCTGTTTTCTCTGAAAGAACTGAACTAGTGAAGCTGTAATTGGTGACAGCTTGGGGAAATTGCGTCCTCGCGAACACTTAAGCTTCATCTCGGAATGATGTTTCTGAAGAAAAATATGGATGACCTCTGTAAAAAGATCTGTGATCGTCACAGGAAGATCTGCTCCACTTTTAAAACGAAAATGCCACTCCATATACCAACACATTAGCAGACAGAGAATTGGAATGTGACCAAAGCTAACTAGATTTTCATTTGCCGTTATGTGGTCTACAACAATGTCTTTCATTTTCTCGTCAGCGTGGAAGTACTTCCTGATGTATTCTTTTACTTGCTTTGGAGAAAATCCGGTGATCTCCACATATTCATCGAAGCAGATGTCTCCAAGTTCATCTGCCTCACCAGGTCTGGATGTCAGCATCAGAGCCGAGCCGTTTAGAATCTTGCCTTTAATAAGTTTACTACAAATCGCTGGAACAGGCATCTTGACTCGTGGATCGTTTGGATATTTTTCTTCAAAGTCTCCTACGATTTCTTCACGGTGCGAGTACTCGTCATAACCATCCATGATGATCAAAAGTTCTTCAGGATGTTGCATAAAATAATCGAACAATAAATCATCAATGGAAGACTTCTGATCCAATAACGTCGAGCGATTCAAAATGTCTTGAAAACTGAAGAGGTCATCGCCAAGTGAGCTTAACTGCCGAAATGTCAGTAGATAAACAAAATTAAGCTTGGGCTTTTGATGTATTCCTGCATCTGCACTCTGAAACAATCTATCGCAAGCCCAATCTCTGGTAATCTTCTCGCAAAAAATTGACTTGCCAATTCCCGGCTTTCCAACGACAAGGATATATTTTGGTGCCTTTGAAGAATTTTCGCAGCCAGTGAATATCTCTTCACATCTCGCAACTGGAACTCCATGTAGCTTACTATACCAATTTAGCTGCTCTTTTCTCGAGATATCCAAATCACCATCCTCTTTTAGCCCTAAAGGCTTTCTCCCGTGTTGTATGATAAGGTTGGTAAAGATGTCGTCTGTCTTGACGCTAGGAACCATATGGGATGCCACGAGTTTGTGTTGAAATTCAGTTTGCTTCCTTGATGATTCTTTAAGGAAGAGTGTTCTTTCTATAAGAAACGGTTTTCCATTATACATAGCAATTAATCTATGGATCTATAATTACGTAATTCACACAAATGGTTCTACAGATAGACTTCCCTTATTATCTTTTCGTGATATGCAGTTCTGTTTACTATTGTAGGACCATTCCGATGGAGTATTTAACGCCTACTTTTATAGAATCTAAATTCTGTTGTTGCGAAAAGTTACATTCCCAGCCGGGACAGGCCCTCGATTAATGTCGGTTTCAATATTCAGAAAGGGACGCAAATCCCCCTCAAAAAAGGGGGAAATAGGAAGAAAGAAAATTAAATGCGGCATCATTATGTGCACTGTTTTGGGGATCTGCCCCGCTAGAAACTAAAAACCCAATCCATGCAGAAAAAGCGTTAATATTTTTTCCTCATCAAAAATTGTGTACAAAAACATACAATTGAAAAATGTTTTCAAGCAGTACACACAAGAAATACTGTTCTTCTTTCTTGTATCCTTGAAACACATACGTACTCAAATGTGCAACGAACTTTAAAGAATTAATTGTTAAGATATGGAGATAGCACTGACCTTGTAAAGAGATTTGGTGTTCGTCGTCATCTGAGTGGTGGGTTTTGTTATGGTAACTTTTAAAACAAATAAATCAACATTTTCAAAACAACATTCATTGCTACCTCTATGTAAACTAATTAGTGACTTTAAACCCGTGTGGAAATTAATGCGGGCCCGACTTGTGTTGATTGGCTGGTGGTACCAAGCTTTCAGATGAATCGATTTTTAATTATGTTCCCCTACACTATAAAAACCAACACGCCAAGTATTCTGGGTCGACCATAAAACTTACTTTGTACAAGAAGCTTGTGTTCCTGCTATAACTTGGGCGTTGTCACTTACAGTGATGTTGTAGTGGGATATGTTAGTTACTCTTTCACCTGAAAGATCAATCAAACTAGTATTAATACACTATCTTTGAAAGTTAATGACCAACTGCAACATCCATTCAGCAGTTTTGCGCCGTACTACATAAAGCCGACTTGGTTAGATGGTTATAAATGTTGCTGAATTCTGCACCTATAGGATGCTGCTGGGTTTTCTGTAGTCACACGTTTAGCAATTAAGGACGTTCGCGGGCATTGTTCACGCGCACTTTTACAGCGCAGGCTAGCGCGCGCGCTCAACTAAATCCAAGATGGCGGCCGTAAAACAATATTTTTTTCGATAATTCCTTTTTTTCTTTTTTTGAAGAAAAAATTGTTCATGTTTGTAGGAAAAATTAAAATAATGGTAATTCAAGGTTGAAAAAAATTCTTTTGGTTGAAAAAGCGCAGAAAAAAGAAAGAAAAAGACAAAAAAGGAACCCACGGAACCCAGTCTCCGCTCGGTATTCAAGATGGCGAGCGGATTGCCGGATTTTGACGTGAAATATTTCGAAAACGAACACGGTGACCCCCAATTTTTTAAATCTTAAAGTAAGAAAAATCTCAAAGACTAAAACATATTTAAATTTAAAAAAAATCTAAACACACAATTTTTTGCTACAGCCGTTTTTCGTTAAAATTTCACCCTACATAGTAGCGAACGCCGCGCGATTTGGATAGCAATGCACGGAAGAAAACGGTTCATAAAAAATCTAGATTGCTTTTAATTGCCGTAGTTTTTGATGATTTTTGTTTGAAATAGTCTAATCATGTTCTTAAAGAAGTTTTTTTCTGGTAAAAAGCTTTTATCAATCTTAAACGACCACTGCTTTGTCTGGTATACGCATTCGATTTGTCTTCGATTTATCGTCATTTTTGTTGACTTAATAGCTCAGAAACTAAAACGGTGACCCCCCTTTTTTATTTGCTTTTTTAATTCAGCATACCATAAAGTGCTTTCATGCCAATTTTAAAGAAAATCTAAACACAGGATCATTTGCCTGCGAACGTCCTTAAGGCCTAGTTCAAACGTCGCATCTCACATGTGCTGAATTCAATGCCAATTAGTCAAATCTTTTGTTTCTACTCATTATCATCTCATTTGCATTGCATTCGACACATGTGAGATGCGACGTTTGAACTAGGCCTAAGATGTTACAATTTGTTCCACGTCGATTGTCACGAAACGTTCCGTCTCGTGACAATCAACACTAGACCTGATGCAGCCTAGTTCCCAAGCGCCTCTTCGCGCACTCTGTGACGTCACGTTTAGAAACGAGAGACGGGAAAGCCTGGGGACTAGGCTGGACCTGATGCAGCCTTTAATTTAACTGGTGTGGAATGTTTTGAAAAGTTAAAGAAGAGAAAGACAATTCGTGATAAAAAAGTGACATTCCAACTGTTTATTGGTTATCAGTATAACAGTTGCCTCACCACAAAAATCTTTTATCTCGTCTAGTTTGTTAATCATTCTGTTCTCTGTCTGGTTGATTTTCTGGTCAATTCCTTGGTGTGCTTTATCTACTTGGGAAGTTAATCTCTGCTCTGTCTCTTTCAGTTCATTTTTGAGCCTTTTCTCGTGGTCTTCCCAGTTTTCCAACATTTTGACGTAATAATCCTCATCAGCAGCGTCCATCGACTCTACCCTTAATCTTTGAATTTCCTTTTCGTAGGTTGATCCACCAAGACGCAAAAGACATTCCTCAAGCTCACTCCAGCAACTCTCAAACTCAAGATCACTCATCGATGTCTCGCATATGTGCGCAAAGATGCTATTTCTGTAGAACTTTATGCGAATCAAGTCAGCAACCTTACTTTGGTCGGAAGGCGTAGGGAGGCTATTCCATCCTGTCGGGGGAGGTGACAGGCTGCAAATGTTGCGGAAAAGTAGAAATAGCAACGTAATGTCAAAGCTTGCAGAAGTGACGTTTGTCTTTACACTAGGATATAGCTTTTCCCACTGCTGGCTGTTCAAGACTTTTTTTGCACGTAAGGACTTCAGTAGACTATGTACTGGTACGGAATGAAGTACTGTATGCAGAGTGGAAGGTGGATGAATGGAATCGAAGACATCCCGTAACGCACGGGTACCGCCATCAATTAATAGTCTACACAGGCGAGTGAAGTTAGTTCTTTCTTTGGACGAATAGGAAATACTGCATGCCATGTTACTGTGTCTGAGAAAAAACACCTTTGTGAAGGACATAACTTTTTATTTATTGAAATAGACTGCGTAGCTGGCGCCTGGGGAGAGAAAATGGGAAGAAGTGGAAAGTAAGGCAACATCAACGGCAACGCCTAATGCTTAATAGTCTCCTTCGCAGCCGTTTTTAGTCTCGTCACGCCAGGCGAATCCTGCATGGCGTGACGTGACTAAAAATGGCTGCGAAGGAGACTAAATGCTTAATGATCTAAAGGCTTATCACCGATTATCTTGCGTAACATTTTAATTTTTTTATCAAACCGCAAAAAATATACAACAGTCTGAAAAGAGCTCGCCAAAATTAGCAAAACTTGAAATTTTGAGGTAGTTTCGATGAATAGCGCCAAAGTTATGGGTGACCAAAGTTGGTTCTTTTTGTATAGAAACGTTCGACGTTCGTTGGGCAAGTCGCCCATAACTTTGGCGCGCTAATCGTCGAAACTACCTCAAAATTTCAAGTTTGCTAACTTTGGTGTGCTCTTTTCAAATAATATATTTTTGTTCCTGTTCGATTTAAATATGAAATATCACGCAAGGCGCGAGAAAAACTCATTCCAGAATCCCAGATCCGTTCCAATGAATTGACTCTTCCGAGATTTTTATGCCCGGGGGGGGGGGGGGGGGGGGGGGGGGGGGGGGGGGGGGGGGGGGGGGGGGGGGGGGGGGGGGGGGGAGGGGGGGGTACTCCCATATATTTGCTATACGGGTATGTGCCGCTGGATAGGGTATGGTTTTTGGCCCTGCTGTCTTGAACAGGGTATACATTTTACCCAAAATTGTCTTAAACAGGATCTATAATTTTGACGAGATCCCAAGCCATATCATCTTTTTGTGTCTTTAGATAGGGTACGGTATTCAAAATAAACAAAAAAGCGCTTCCTCAGCCGTTTTTTGTCTAATCATATGCAACGGATCGGAATCGAATGACGCGGCTAGGGTCGATTTTCTTCTCATTTGTCTTGAACAGGGTATGATTTTTTCACTTTCGAGTGTCTTAAACAGGGTCAGGTTTTTAGAACTCCGGCGGCACACCCCTATCCAAAATGGGGTTGAGTACCCCCCCCCCCCCCCCCCCCCCCCCCGGGTTTTTATGTCCATCATTCTATTTTTTAAGTGAACAAAATAAAAGATTCACTATCAATCACATTTTTTCTCAAGTTTTGCCACTGCAATCGTCCTGCAATGGTTTGTTTCAGCATTTTAGAAAAATGAAAGTTAAAAATATGTTAATAATAGTCTTTATTGAAAAATTACAAGCAACAAAACGAGCCTGTATTACAACATTGAAATAAATAACAGAAATAAATGAACATAAATAAATAAATAAAAATAAAAACAAAAACAAAACAAAACAAAAAAATATTAGATTCCGAATCCTAGATTCCTGCTGTGCTGTACACTTGTGGGATTACGTGACAAACGATGCGTGGCTCAAATGCCGAATAATGCTTCCTCTGCTTCCTCGTAAAAGTGAAACTAAACGGCCGTTTACGTTTAACTTTTCACGCAATATAGTAAATTAAATTAAAGTACATAGATATCGTGAATGACGAAATTCTAGGGAAAGTAAGGCCACATTTACCTCTCTATCAGTGTGCAACAAACTTAAACAAACTCCGTATAATTACCTTGGAGTGGGTGGTCTTGTGGTCAGTCGTCTCCTTTGGTCTTCTTGTCAGTCGTCTCCTTTATAGGCCACTGATACGTCTGAAGTCCATCTAATTCATATTCCAACCTCCACTGAAAACCGGCATAACTACAAGTGTTTCATGTAGTGAGTCGTTCTTCAGTATGTTGGTGTTTAGTTAAGATGATGAAGAACCCGCTACTGACTCCGTCACGCTATACCGAAAAGGTCACATACCCGGATGGTGGGAGGAGCATAGGAAGGAAAAATTGGAATAGGAAGAGGAAAACGGATTTTAGTTACACTGTAAGTGATTAGTTATAACTTCCTTTTTTTTAGATCAACATGTATTGAAAAACAAATAATAATAATAAATAAATAATAACAAACAAGCAAACAAACAAATAAATGTGATGTCAAAATGCTGTTTTTTCCCATGCAAAAATGTGTCTTGATCGAGGACAAATTAGTTCTTTTCTTCCAAAAACTTTTCTTGTGGAAAAGTTTTAATTTTTGTCCCAGGCCACATTAGGCATTAATTACTGCAAGGACCTACTTGATAAAGACGAATAAAGGATCCCCCCTCCCCCACATATTCAAGATTACCCTTTAGGGAGGAGGGGCAAGCCAGAGAACTTAAAAATGGATCCAAAGTTGTATCAGAATGAAGCATGGGGTGCATCCCCCCTGAACACCTCCCCTGCATTCCATGAATATTGACGTGTAAACCCAGCTTTTTTTCCCCTTTTTTTTTGAACAGCAATGTTTTTTGAAATAAATAATAAATTGTTTATGGTAAACAACAAGTACTTTATCATTTTTGAAAGTATGTGGGTAATTAATGCTTCTTAAAAGGAGCAATTCACAAAGCAGTATTAGCTTCACTTTCTTGGAACATCTTTTCCCATTGGTTCGTTGCAACAAAAGAATCTATTGTTATTATTGCCAATTCATGTTCTATTTCTTTTGTTTAGATTCTAGAGTAATCAACCAATTGGATGGCATCTTGGAGGCCGAGACAGTGCGACCTAACCATGTACCAGTAGGCCATGATACTGTCTTTTGCATATTGATACATATGATTTTAAAAATCAATCAGTATCTACCTGGATATCTTGTAATTATTATTGTAAAGAATTTGATCCTTTTAAAAGTTACTAAAAAAGGCTTTATTCAGTCTGAATTGTGTTGAATCATTATAATGTTCTGGCTAGGAGCACCAAATCATAACAAGTCAAAGAAAAAGACAATCTGTAAGAATTGGTTTAAGATCATATTGGAGTGCATGCCATATATAGTTGAAACAAAGTTAATTTGTCAGAGTAATCTGCACTACTTGTAGCAAAATCTGAGAGCGACTACATCATTTTATACCACTAGTGCTCACTATTCTTGACACCATATTTACAAGGTCACTCTATTACATCTATTTAATATTCAGTTAATGAAACATCATGTACTTGTTTCACACATATATGGTGGGCACTCAAGAAGAGAGGAATTAATGGCTCTTCAGCAATTTCTATGATTCACATAATCTCTTTAGCTATAATATACATTTTTGGACCTGTGAACAACCAATTGTAGCAGGAAAATAACCAATCCAGTGTGATCGGGGGGATTTTTTTAAAGCTTTAAAAATCCCTCAGCTCTCCAAGTATAATTAACCTAAACTATTCCCTCGATAAACTCAACCCATTCCCACAAGTAGATGCTTGCATCAAAATTGGCTTATTATTCTTAGAATAATCAAATCAACCATAACCAAACTGTGTTACTAATCAAAAACTATAACTTACAGACTTTTGATAAAATTACTCAATATCGATTCAATCAAGGGCATTTTCACATATGGGATTCAATAACTTACTAAAGGAATCTCTTCTCTTGTTCTGGGAACTGTTTCAGCTGTAGCCCAGGATAAAAGAACAGTAATAATGATTGACAGAGCTGCTATGACTATTGTTATTCAGATAAAAACAATACTACAGAGTGATATTATCTCAGAAAACTTGTTCCTCTCTCTTACATAAGGGTAACAAAAAACTGATAAAAATCTATGTCAATTGACAGCGACAAATAACTCACAATGGAGATATTCAAGATTTGTATTAATATGAAGAACCTTTGAGTATACACAATGAACTTGCATTTACCTCTGAAAGTGCTAAAAATGCAGTTTTAAATAATGGAAAACAAAGGCTTTTGCGTTATTATTATGATTAAGGTCTATCCCATGGATTTACCATCTGCATTCTAGCACATAACCCACAAATGAAAGGAACTGGACTTCATATGAATGCAAGAGACTGGCAGAAATACTATTATAGTATTACAATGTTTAGCCATGTGTAATACATGTAGCTCAAGCCATCAACCAGAAATCTAGCCAAGACATGAGTAGTCCTTTGGATCATCCCGCAATGCTACTCAGCTCAACATTTTGTGATGACTGTGTGGGGCACCCCTGTAAGGCAGACACCTTTCGATTCTAAAGCGAACACATTTGCCTGGATCCAACCTTATTGCATGCCCTATATTGTCTATAATGAAACTTAGCGGACACTAAGAACTGGTCCTGGAAGTGTCCGCCTCAGAGGGAGTTCACTGTATGACATGAGATGATCACAATACCAGCCCAGGTTTCAGTCACCAAATTCTAATATGAACTCATATGTGAACAAATAATTTGGCTCAAAAAACCTTAGAATGAGATCAGAATTAATGAATAGTAACAGGATGAGACATTGAATACAAATACAAGTTATTTCCCCTTGTAGTTGATGTGTGATAATGAAGGGATACACATGAAATTGGCTTCAATGACTATTCCGAAGTTTTAAAATCATATTCATGGAATTTCCATTAAAAAAGTTTGGACTTTAAAAAATCATTAAGGCTATTTTTATAGTCAGCCCTTTGTCTTTCATGATTTTGATCAGTTTATGTTCCCTTGGCAGGAATTGGAGGAACAATAGGAGATACGGCACAACATAATGGGACTGCCACCAGTTTCAAACTGATGAAAAAAATTACAATGAATGGGCAACCTTTATGATAATTTGCTTTTAGAGAAATTCTTATAAATATATTTGTAATCTTTGGTACTTGGTTTGCAATTTCTTCTGGTAACTATACTGTTGTGATATTTACTCAGTGGAATTGATGCCGGCATAATTATACAAGCAAGGCACTGTTTATCAGCAATTATTTCAAAGTTGATAGGAATTAAATATTTGCCAAAGTAATTCAAATCTATTTACAAGACAAAGCTAAAACTACATATACAGTAAAATCTAAGGAGCTACCAGAATGTATGTGTCATAATTCTACCATCTTTCTAGTACCAGTACTATAATATTATTGATGAAATGTCATCAAAGAAAAAAATAACTCAAGCTTAATCAAACAAGCACCACAGTACTATGTTAACTCTTGTGGTTATATGGAAATTCTTAACGATTTTGTAGACTGTTTACAATGAGTGTTTGCAAAAGGTCTACCCATTCATTTTACACACCACGGCCACCACTTTGGTATCCTGTGTGTGTACGTACGATTTTCATGTGGAAAACTGCCTAACAAGCTAATTTTTCTTTTCATATAAAAAGGACTCCTACAAAACCTTTGTGTTTAGAGCATGTGAATTGTCTCTGATGTTCTGTCTGGAGTGAGATTTCTAGGTCTATGTGGATTTTGATATCAGGGATCTCTAGTTAGACATTATTTGTGTCTGGCCGCTGCTTGTTTCTTCTTTTTCTTCCGTTTGAAAAAGCAGCAGCATCTAGAAAGAGGAAGAAAGAGTGAGGAAGAGTGTTGTGAAAATTGGAAGGAAGAAAATGGAAAAACATGATGAGGGATTGATGAAAAGGATTAAGGCAAGCCAAGTAGAGCTAAGGGGAGAATTTTGGTACATGTTACACCTATTTTCAAAATTACGCGACCTTTGCAGACGACACTTGAATGGCTTTTTCAGTGTTTTGACTACCGTCAATCAAATCTCCGACTATTCGTTCTCCCTGAAGCAAGCTTTAATTTACATCAAAAGTCGGAAAATACAAAATGTTCTGTCAACAAATTCAAGTTTGGTTTGTTTCTTAATTTAGAAAGCTAAAATTTTACAAATTCTAGTCGTTACAATTTGATTGACAGAAGCTTAAAATCCAGACAAGCCATCGCCACTGGGTCGCGTAATTTTGAAATTGGGTGTAATCAAAGACAGAAAAGAAAAAAAAAGAAAAAAAAGGAGCATGTAATTCACATTTTTTTTTTGAAAATGGAAAAGCAAGAAAAAATATTGAAGAGAAGGAAATAGTTAGTCAAATATAATGGAAAAAGAATAATATTATCTATGGTAAGTCACAGAAAGAAAGGAATAGAGAGAAAGTGGAATTTACATGTTTCATGAAAATGGCAAGGTAAGAAATTGAAAATGACAATAAATAATTGAAGAGAAGAAAACAAAGAAAGCCAAGTCCAGGAAAAAGGGAGGATTGTGATAAATCACAAAAGGAAAAGAATATAAAGAGAAAATAATTTACATACTTTGTTTCCTCTACCACCTCCACTTCAGGCTGGTTGTTAAGGGGTAGTTTCCCATCCATGCGTTGATCATCATTAGGTCCTAAGTCACCATTAGTTGAACTTACTACTTGTACTGAACCACCCAGGCGGTCTGCAGTTGGTGCTAATAGACCAGGGCTCTTTAGCCCATGGGGATCACCCCACGCTCCTTTTCTGTCTTGTCCAGACTAGGATAAAGAATATTAAATGACGTTGACTTATATGTATAAACAGTTTCAATTGATAGAGTGGTTTTATTATATAGATATCGATGAGATACCAGGTTTTCTCCAGTGTCGAAAACTTGATATCAATCACATGTGAAGATATCATATCTTTCACATGTGAAGATATCACTGTTGGCATAGTAACCGGTATTTTTCAACGTTACGGTATTTTTAAGTTGTTTTTCTTATATAAGTCTCATCGATATCTATATAATAAATAGAACATTACATGGCCGCTTGGAGATACTAATTTTATCTTCTCGTGTTCAATTTACATATCTCACTCGTGAGATATCAATTGAACACTCGAAGATAAAATTGGTATCTCCGTGTGGCCATGTAATATCCTCTATTTATTTTAACAGTCATACATGTAAAAAAATGGGCAAACTAATAGTTAGTTCATCTAGTAGTCTCGAAAAAATTTTTTTTCTTTAATTAATGGCGGTATGTAGTTTGATATAACAACACAAAGAAAGATGTCAAAAACTTATTTTACCACAATCAATCAGTTTCTTGCTTTCTGATTGGTTGAGAACTGTGGTAAATAAGAGTGCATAATGATTTACATCATCATTTTGATTTTGTGCACGCGCTCACTCTTGAGGCTAGTTTGACAAGAAATCACTTCTCCAATTTGTGGTTAAATTTGTGGTTAAAAATTTGTGGCTTTCTGTGGTACAGACTCCTATTTACCAACATTTTATGTCTATACATGATCAAAATTAGTTATGGACCCACTCAGCTATGCTTTGCGAGTCCATAACATTTTGACCATGTGTGACGTAAAATGTTGGTTAATAGGAGTCCATACCATGGTAAGTCATCATAAATTTGTTAAACCTAAGTGGCCACAGACATGCGGCACAGTAACCCTTCACAGTTTCACCACAACTAAAGTGACTTGTCTGTAAAGTACAAGGCTGGTACTTTACAGACAACAGCAAAGTACAACAGTGACATCACGACTCAGAGCCTGATTTTGGTACTTTGGATCTTAATACCCATTTTTTTTAATATAAGCAACATTTTGATCATAAAATTCAGACGATTACAAATTCATGTTTGTCTTCTGAGTCATGTGTCTATCATGCAAGCTTTTTTAGTACTCCTGTATAGCACTATTTACTTTTATTTAGTTGTGCCAAAACTGTGCCTGCTGACAGGAAGTTTTTACATGTAGTACTAGCTTGTACCTTATTTGTTACTGATGTTGATGTTAATCTTTCTGATGTTCTTGGATATGCACGAGGTTCTTTGGAAGCTGTATGGTGATCATGACTCATGGAATTTAATGGGCTGGGCTGGAAGTATACAAGTCGGTTAAGATAATTGAAGGTTTCAAAATAAAAACATGACAATTTGGGTGGTTTTTCAACTTTATAAAATACTGGCTTCAAAATGGTGTTGATAGACTTCTCTGAGCATAAAAATCAATGGCTGGCAATTTATTTGAAGAAATATCAAGATCAAGTACGGGAAATTACAAGACATTTGCTGGGAAAATTGTATTATTTAAGGTTTAGGGGAGAGTGTGGTAAGGAGAATGGGGCAGTTTGAGTTGGGTTATGGAAAAGGGAGAGGCGTGGGATCAGTGTGGGTGGTAGGAGTTAGTCTGTGTGGAATTGCTTTTCTGACTTACAATTTGCTTGTGCGTCCAATCAAATTCATCATCATCTTCATAACCTTTCTTATCTCTTAAATCTTTAAAAAGTTTTCGCAAGTAGTCATAATCTGGTGTTTCAAAGAAATCTAGTCTTCTTACGTAACACAGATATGTTGCTAGTTCCTCTGTAAAACAAAATGAGATTAACTTTTGGTTATGAAAACCATTTGCCAGTGTGGCAGGAAAACAGTTGCAAATATGCCAGGAAGTGGTTGGTGAGTTTCAATAAATGGTTGGTAACATGTCAGTTTAGTGTCAAATTAAGTATGTCTTGGTACATAGGTATCACTAATTATAACAGTATCAACTATGTTTTTGAATAATTTAATATTGCTGAGCTCTCGGATGATTCATCCATCTTCAGGGCTAGGAATTACAAAGGACCATGGCACAAGCTAACTATTATTATTGTCAGTAAGTGATTGCTAACTAAGGACACAAGTATGTGGTTCAAAATGATGATAGGCTGAGATTGCACTGTCATCAATATATTAATTTA
The DNA here is from genome assembly GCA_029948255.1 of Telmatactis stephensoni. NCBI lineage: Eukaryota > Metazoa > Cnidaria > Anthozoa > Actiniaria > Isophelliidae > Telmatactis > Telmatactis stephensoni. Next base: position 39,388 of record JALIZF010001336.1, on the reverse strand, counting down.
TGTATGATGTACAAACTCCACCTATTAAAACATCAAAGTGAAGTGCTGATATCTAATTGACTAAAAGTATTAAAGTTACAAAAATTATATCAAAAAGGAATCATAAACTTGTGAGCTGTTCATGGTCAAGTGCTTTGCACAGTAAAACTGCAAGAACAATATGTGCACTTGTACACAAAATTGTACTTTTAGCAGATGTAATGTGATAATTATTTTATGATGCAATATTTTCAGTTTACCTGGGTGATTTTCACATAAAACTTCTATAGGTGTTGATCTTTTAGTATCTCCTATCTTTTGATATCTCTCTTTCAGAGTATCTGCCTACAAACAAACAAAATAATGAATTTGGGAAGTCATAATTGACATCCATACAGCCCAAATGGTGAAGACCAGGTCGAAGGTATACTGTAAAGGCCCACAAATGTGCTGTTATACAACACATATCTGATCACACAGCATACATGTAGCTCAGGATTGAAACTGGCTTAATTACAGACTAGGAGGGAAAACTGGAATACCCAAGGAAAAAACCCTCATGGAACACTCGAAAAAACATTAAGCTCTCTCTCACACACACACACATAGTCAATTGAAGAAATGCTGTCGGGTTTAAAAACATAGAACATAGAAGCTGGGACCAAAATTATATTCTGACTTATTCATTTACACTGCAATTAACCGATAAAAATCGAAGCCAAATGGCCCGCCAATGCAGGTCCTGCATTTGCTTTCAGCATTTTGCATTGAAGGCAAAGTGTAAATAAACAACACTCAGATTATTATTATTGACATCCCAAGCACCATTTCGGTCTCAGCTTCTATGTTCTATGTTTTTAGACCCGACAACGTTTCTTCAATTGACTATGCCAATAGCGTGTTCAGGACCTGGGTTGGTGGGCCATTTGGCTTCGATTTTTTATTGATTGCAGCTTAAATGAATAGATCAGAATATAGTTATTCTTTAATATTAATAGGTCCCAATATCCACCGTTTCTGAGCATCTATCCCCAATGTAAACATACTGTGACGTCATTATGCGATAGGGCAATTGACTGTATATACAGGGAATAAATATGTAAGAAAGATATGTTCACATTAGATGGATTGGCATGTGTCATGAATACACAATCATACTCTACCTTGAGCCCTTGCCATGGTAAACTTCCTCTAAGAAAGTACATAAACATGTGACCCAAAGCTTCTAAATCATCTCTTCTACTTTGTTCTGAAATATGAAAGAATTAAATTTTAAATGAATATTATTTATTTAAGTTTTAGCAATCACTTGCAGTCAGATTAAAGATGCTTCAGACAATGCTTGATTAAACAATCATTGAAGTACTTGTAATCACCTGGTCCATATTGGGAACAAATTTCATTATAATTTCCTACAATTCAGTAATTTTCTCATGCTAATTACAATTAAAGTGCCAACTTAACTCCAGTTTTCTCCAGAGATCATTTTTAAAAGCAATCAAAAATTTGGTCTGACTAACAATGATTTTTTTTACATTGAGTTTCTTTTTAAGCTTACCTTTTGACTCTTACTTAAAGTAAGCTTTAAAAAATGACTCGGTGTTCGAAAAGTTGACCGACATTCATTAATTTTATTTTTAGTTATTTATTGTTTTGATTGCATTGGATTGACATGTCAAATTTGCCTTTTCCATGAAAAATGACCTGCTTATCAAAACATTATTTACAGCTTAAATTTGAGTCTCATAACATTGTACATGATAGTGCACTTGTAATTGAAGGGATTCTTGCAAAAATGACCAAAGTAACTTTTCTGATTATCTTTTTTCCAGTGGTATAAAATGATGTCAATTAACATTTTTAGACCCAAATAGCAATGTCTGGACATCCAACAAAAAGTCACTTAGGTCATTTTCATAGCCAACCCTTCATATTTGTCTAATTTGGACCAAATGAGACACCAGTATCTGTAGTTGGTGAAAGTGCTGGCAGACAGTGCTTATGGAAAACGCAATTACCGTATTTACTCGAATAAGCGCCCCGGCACTTACTAAATTTTTCATGTCTAAAACGGGGCACTTATTCGGGGGAGGTGCTTATTCGAGGGAGGTGCTTATTCAGCGGCAGGAAACGCGTACACAACTGTCAAAGTATGCTTTCCTCTTAATATCATTAATATTAATGTTATACTACTACAACAGTACTGGTATTAGTATACTATAACGAGATGCAAGGCGCTTATTCGGGGAGGCGCTTTTTAATTTTTTTTGTCCAAAGGGGGTGCTTATTCGGGGGAGGCGCTTATTCGAGCAAATGCGGTACAGCTGTCACCACTTAGTGCATTAGAAAGTACAATAAAATAATACCATGTAGAGTTTAAAAAAATTTCTTTCCATATGGGATTTAATCCCATGACCCTTCATGATTTGTGGGATACTGCAGTCTCTGAGCACCAGATGTTATTTGAACTCATGGCCATTCATTATCTAAATTAATGCTCTATCCAATTTGTTAATAATATGTTGCAGTTAAGTTTTTGTGACAGTAATGATGTCCTTTCATTACAATCGAGGTGCTCTTTCTATTTCTGGCATTCATTTTGATGGTGCTGCTTGATTTAGGGGAGATAGGGTCATGTAACCTATTAGTACAAATGGCCTATTAATCCACTTCCTTACAGTCAAAACCTCTAATACTAACCTAAACACATAACTTACCCACCACAAAATCCTTAACCTAACCTTAAAGCTACCGTCAGAAAAATTTAAACCACTGGAAGAAATTAACCACAACATCTTCACCCAGGAAAATTCAAACTGGTGAAAATTCTTAGCTGTAACATATATTTTCAACAGTAAGTTTTGATATAAGTTTTAGAGTAAATCCTTTCATTTTCTATTGCTGGTCATCTCATGTACTGGTTTGTGTGTTTGCATGTGTTTTGTTATCTCCTCATTATCATTAGATCAAGTGATAAGATATCTCCATGATAATGGTTGAATGATATCCAAAATAAAATGTGAGAAACATATGGTTAAACTATAATTAGGCATGTGGAAAACAATCTTTAAAAATGGATTTGAGTTTTTTACGAGTACTCTGTTAAAAGCCTACAATTCAATAAAATAGAAAATAATGTTCTTCAGCAGTCTCCAATAGAAATTTAATTAAAAAGATCAATGCGCAAAAAAATTTTAGAGCCTGTTTGCATTAGACTACCAAAATATTGTTAGGTCAATAATGTTTCCTACATGTAGTACTCTTACAGTCCTAACTTCAACAGAACAATACACAATATGCAGTGGACAGTCTAAGCCCACAAAAAATTGTTTGCCAAGGCCGGCTGTTTTGTTCACGTTTACACAATACATGCAATATCTGCACACAACATGTCAATCAAGAACATCAGCGAGAACAAGAAACCCAGCTGAGATAGTTGAATACTACTCATCCATTATGTGTTGTTCAATAAAAAGTCCCATAAGGGACTGGGAGTGTATCTACAATAAAGTATTATTCCACAGATGTGGTTGAGTGGTCAGAGCATTGGTCTCACAATCTAAGGGCCCCAAGTTTGAGTCCATGCTCTGGCCACTCACTGAGGCTGAATTTGTAGCCAACTGGTTTGCTTCCTACCATTTGAGATTTGTAACTGATGGCCATAGAGCAGATTTGGTATGAGTGTGAAAACAGCACTGCACGGTCACAGCACGGTTCCGCAAAAATTTCGAATATTTTTATAGACAACACGGCACTGACTTGGTCACAGCACGGCATGGTCCATTTTACACTCATATGAAAGCTGCTCTAATGAAAAGAACTGTAAATAATGTATCCGTTCATTAAAACAAAGGGGTTTTTTTTCATTATTGTTAACTCTTCCTGCTAGAATGAAAACATTAGGGTATTATTTAGTATTTTACAAAGCAGATAGAGAGCCCTAGACTACATTATTTTAAGAAGCTTGAGTTTTTACCACACTTGTTTAATACATATCTTGAAATCTGTCAGTTTCAACATTTGATAAAAATTTGTCCTAGTTTGAAACAGGCTGATAGCATCTTTGAAGTTTGATAAGGTTACATAAAATTTGTAAAATTGAAAAATGTAATGTGCACTGGGAACTGGCTCGTGTTGACAGATATTTTTGTAAAACAAACATATATTTGCCTACTGTGCACTAATTCAATCCTTGAACTAATAGCATTGATATACATTGTCAGTTCAATACCATCATGCATGACATAAATCAAGGAAGGAATATGTAATCAATTGATATGAGCATTGACCTTTTTAGATGTTGCTATCTCTGACAATCTTGGGGCAATAAATGTGCTGTTTACATGTAGGTTACTAGTTGATATACATGTATACTGATAAAATAACAACAATGTCTATAAAATTCTTTCCTATAAAATTCATTCTTTTTATATTATATATTTTAATTTTCTAATTAAACTAATACATGAGTATAGAACAACGTAAGTGCTCTCTGATCAATGTATACATTCTTCCAAAAAAATCCATTTTCAAAAGAGAATATACATGTAAAATTATTTTGATCAGAGATCTCTATACTACATGTACATTATTTTATTTTTGCAGTTACCTCTTCATTTAAATAAAATGTATTATTTCATAATAATTACGATAGGCCAAATTATCATATTAAATAATCAAAGAAATAGGAATAGGTTCACTGACAGATAAAATGCAATCAACCACGTAACATTACAGCCTATTACAAGTTACACAATCATAATTATTTTCTACAGAAACCACTTACAAAATATCAACAATATGTCAACCTCATTTCTTCAAGATCATTACTGTTAATTGGTCAATATTGTGTAATTTCCTGTGTGTCTGTCACCCATTGTAAATAGTATAATATAAACAACATATTTCTTACCTTTGCCTAAATGAGTGTTTATACTCATATATCTGGCTGTTCCCGTAAGACTTTTATGTTCTCTGTATGGTATATGTTTTTTGGTTTCTGGGTCAATGTATTCTTTTGCAAGTCCAAAGTCAATTATGTGAATTAATTTGTCTTTTCCACTTGATTTCCGTCCTATTAGAAAGTTTTCTGGTTTGATGTCTCTGTAGATCATATTTTTGGAATGCACATATTCAAGTCTTGTGATCTGCAAAGATAAAAAAACAAATTGAGATCATTATTGGTGGTTTATGTATTAAAGCCTGGTTTTTGTAAGCAATGGAAGCAAACAGAAGCATAAATGGAAGCAAAAACCTTTGTTCTCATGAAAACAGCTCATTAAAGTGGAGACAAAAGCCTTACTTTAATGCCAATAGACCTATTTCAGATACTAGATTCTCCCATCAAATTCACTTGGGAAATAAAATACTTCCTTCTTTAAATACAAGGCACAATAGAATGCACACCTCAAGTAATCAATTTAATTACCTCCCATGAGAATTTCTGATTGGTCTATGCTTCCATCTCTGCTTCCACTTATGCTGATTTGGTTTTAACATCAACATAAAGTAAGTGACAAAAGCAGAAATGGAAGCATAAGAAAATGGAATTCTTCCATCTCTTCTGGTTACTTCTCTGATTTTCTAATTTCCATGGAAATAGAAGATTGAAATGTGCCTCTTACTTCTGTCACTTGTGAAAACAAGGCTTTTGCAATAATTTAATAGGCATGGATAGCTCACATGTACAAGTACATGTATGTTACTTTTTTGATGACTTCTTCTTAGTGTTTTCAAATAGTTTTAAAATGGTATCAATGGACTTTCATATGCCAAAAGGCACTTCAGCGATTATAACCATCACCCCTTCAGTTGTATTTCACATAATTGGGCTCTGGGTAATGTTTTATTAGTGCTAACCCAGGATTAAATCTAGAGAAAACAACTGATTTTATCCCAAGATTTGGTGAATTCATATTAGAAGGGAAATTCTCTTGGGAAGGAAACTCGTCAGACAGAAAACCATCTAATGTGAAATGAAGATCTGAGTTTTTAGTTTCATATGAGTTTCCACCTAACTTTTTCATCAGTTTGGATGGGAAAATATTCAATGGTTAAATTTGAGAGAGACGACTCATCCATCACCTGATTCATGAGATGAGTTTTCTGACTAAAACTAAGTTTCCCATCCAAGACAAGTTTCACATCTCTTCCTTAGGGAGTCCATTAAGATTTTAGGCCTTGCGCACGGTGTTGGTGTACAAATTCGCCTTCGGGAAAAATGACGAAAATTTGTTTTGAAAATGCTCGCAATCAAAAATCTTATAACCTAAAGCGCTAATTTGTATACAGTTTTGTAGATAATTTAATGTAGTTTCTCGAATATGTAATACTTTTGACGTACTTTAGCGGAATTAAAAGAAAAATTAATAAACCTCACTGATGTCAGAGTAAAACGGGCGACTCGCGAAGGTAAAGACTTCTGTCCGACTTATAGCGCCAAATATGCCCCACCATAGCGCCTATTTTGCCTATTTTGCCATGCTTGGCATAACGCATATTTGCCAGCAAAATATGCTGCTGGTTTTTTGCTGGCATATTATGCTAGCAAATTATGCCAATCGCGCGCTTTTTGCCAGCAAATCGCGCCTTTGTAGAACAACTGCTGGCTGACAAGTTGGTCTACTCCGATTCCATCAGAAAAACTTTTAAAAAGATAAGCATAATGTAAATACTGTAAACTGTTACGTGGTACTGATTGAGCCGAAAATAACTAAATATCGTATTAAAGTATTGGTCAATGCAAATTTCACGAAATTAGATTCGATCTGCTTTTGGCTTTTTTGGTGTTGATGCGATCATTTGCCGGCGTCGGTACATTAAAACAACTTTTTGATCGATAGAAAAATAACTTTTTTTTTTCTAAAGTTTAATCGTTTACTTCAGAAAGGAATAAATTTGTTCATATCAGTTTCTACCATCGATTTCATTGTCAAGTTCGATCAAGTGCACGAAGATAATTAAGACAAGACAAGATAACTATCTAGACAGGATTGTTTATACATTCTTGCACATCGACAATGAATCAAGTGGACACGATAACTTCACTACATACTATAACTGCACTATGAAATATATAAAGGCTTCTGTTTTAAGTGCAAGTTTAACTGTGGGGCTCAGAGGCTTTCAATACAGCGATTAATCAAGCGCAATGAACCGTGAATGTTTTTAAAAATGTGGTATTTCAACTACAAAAAAATTCCATCCGATCTACTCTTTGGAGAGATACTAGGCACCGATAATCCACCGATATCATTGATGAATAAGATTTTGTTTTCGTAAACGATCAGATAGCGAAAACATCTACGAACACGTTGGCTTATTCATTGTTTACGTTACTTGAGACTTACATGTATAAACTAAATGCATTAGTTTCTCGCGTTATTCTTAACTATCCAGCAATTTAGTTTCAAAAATCTTAGATATTATTTTCAAACATGAAATAATAGTAATAATAAGACCGAAAAAAAAGACGAAAAACGACAACAGCATAATGATTTCCTGTAATCGCGTATACTATACTACCTGTCTCGAAACTTATACAAATGTAGTAGGCGTGTCAGCAGACAAAAGTGGGCGTGGTAGCAACACGAATTTTTGATTGTTTGCGACAGATCGGTGAGATCATGACACGGCGATCGATTCAAATTTCTGTTTGCTTTTATAAACGAATCGTGTGCACAAAGTGAAGATAATTATGCAGGCATAATATGCTAGGCAAAATGTGAAAAGGCATAATATGCACAATTGGCAAAACCTGATTATGCCAAAATGGGCATAAAGCAAACTCAAGGCATAACGCGCCGGCATAATTGGCGCGATATGCTTGTAAAAATCAACCAAAATATGTAAGGTAATGCTAGTTCTCGTACGATTTCTCTTCATTTTCGGACACAATAGGCAGACAATTTGGCTTTAATCCAAAGAAAATTTCAAGTACATCACATTTGTAAATTTATTTGGAAATGATTTAAAGAAGATGCAAAGAAAATTAGGAAAATTACAAAAGCGTGTGGTAGCATAATCACGATTTTTGAATGACTCCATTTCGAATTTTGGCGTTTTCTTTTTTCAGACATAGAGTACATACATTTTGATTTGTTCTATTTTGTGCACTTAGTTTTTACTTTAATAATCCAAATCTTTGAGTTCATAGCGTATTTCATAGCAAAGTTATGGGGCGAAATGTAGCATTACCGGCGAATTGTACACCAACTCCGTGCGCAAGGCCTTTAAACTGGAGGACATCTGGCTGGAACACCCTGGCAACACTTCAGATATTTATTATTAGAAGTTGGCCTGAGTTTCTCAAGACAGCCTGGCAAAACCCAACAAAGTTGTGTTCACAGCAGGTCAATTTTCCCAGTGTCCGAACCTTAATGAGGCTACTAAATATCTCTAATATGAGTTCAGCTATTAATACTGAGCATCCTTTAATACACCAGGCAGTAATATTATGCACAGGGTGGATACATCATGCAGATATATATACTGTAATATGTTCCTTGACTTACCAATTGAATAGCAATTGATATGACTGTTTTTAAAGTGAACTGTCTATTACACAGGTCAAACAGATCTTCTAAACTTGGTCCTAACAGCTCCATAACTAATGCATTGTACTTGCCACATGGACCAAAATAATGAACTTGTGGAATTCCCTCTAAAAACCCAAGAAATTTGTTAATTTGGAAGATATGAGAGAACATCCAACAATAGCTAATTAAAAATGGTCCTTCAAAGTTAATAGACCATTATTTTCACGGTTCTCGTCACTCAACCTCAGCCGTGACAGTGTGTAATATATTCTTTAGAAATTGACTGCAGCCCATGGTAATGTAAGGAATGCACACATCAATAAACAATCGAAACACTTTAAAATTCCACAAGCTGTAGTCAAATTCTAAGACTATATTACATGCTGTCGAGGCTGAGGTTGAGCCACGACAAGCGTGAAATGGTCTATTAGCTACGGGTTTTTTTTCAGCATTTTATTACACATGCAGAATTGAATTAGTGGATACAGAGTTAACTTGGGCCTAAAATTCATTCTGAACTGCAAATTCATAAGTTTTGATTAAGGCCCATTCTCTACTCCTTGCTGAAAGTACTCAAAGCAAGCTCGTGAGTACATTTTTTTTACTTGCAGCGAGTACTAATTAAAATTTAACCAATCAAAAATTGGATAGATATCATGTGATGAACAGCACTAATCAAGATGGCAGACTGTACTAGTTAAAGAAATATGGTTTTACAAGTTGTGATAAGTGGAGATTGAATAGCAAGCAAAAAGTACTCACTACCTCACTACAAGTGCTTTCAGTGAGGAGTGGAGAATATCTTTGTACCCTTATTTACAATGTATTTATTATATTTTAAATAGAGGCCAAACAGATTATTGGCAACTCCAACTTTGATATCAAGCAAAGATTTATTTTGGACCAGCTGAAATATTTGTGAAATACAGTGTAATATTCTCAGATTACATAAAAAAACCTATACTAAACAGAAAGAAAATAGCAATTTTCAGAGTTTAAAATCAAATTGTTAGTCTTAAAAGGATGTTTGCAACATTTATAACAGGGTTTGTACAATTTTGGAATTTCAAAATTCAGTGACTTTCAATGACCTATTCCATGACTATTTTCTATTTTTCAAGACCAAAATTTGCTGACACTCTTCATGAAACTGATTAGTTCCCATAAAAAATGTCATCTTTTTTCCTAAAATGAAGCTACCAATTTCTCATGACATTTTCCATGACCTTTATCTAAATTCCATTAATTTAGGCATGGAAATGAAATCATGACATTGCATGACTTTCCAGGTTTTCCATGACCCATATGAACCCTGTACAAAAATGTACAATTAAAAAGATAGGAAACATGACAGAATCAAAATAAAATCTGGAAATTATAAATTAAGTGGAACAGCATTGTTTCAAACTCTAAGCATTTCAAAAAATGATCTCAGAATTAATTGTTTTGAGTTCAAAATAGAGAAAAAATAACCAAGTCCATATACATGACAAGTTTTACTGACAGAATATTGAATATTTATGATATCCTGATTGGATTTTTTAGTTTATGTTAAATATATTTATCAAGATATTTGGGTGATTATTGGAATAGCCAATGAGCATGTAAAGAAAGTAATATCCCTTAAGCATTTTACATTTAAGTTTTAAGATGTGAGTCCAATTAATCATATCACTATGATTATTCAAAGGTATTTGCCTTGAAATATTACTTAATAGGTTTTTTTTCATACATGGATTAATTTTTTGTTTTAACATACAAAAGACTGAGCTGATTATTATGCTCCAGAGGTTAAAAATAAAATAAAATAAGCTGTTGTTTGTACAAGCTAATTATTATATTGAATTCAAAGAGTGTTAGATAATAGGCTATCAATACTCCCCACAAGTACAATATACAATATATACTGTGAGCATTTTAAGTCTATAGTAATGAATTATACAAAACAAAAACGCTTTATAATTATCAGAGAAAACAATACATTTGCAAGTTTGTTGCTTTTTACCATATCAATCTTTTTGGGAAGTATAACAAATGTGCATTCCCCAAGAGACATAATTATACAAAAAAAAAGAAAGAAAAAAAAGAAAAACATTAAGAGAGCAAAGAAAGTCTATAATTATGCTTAATACAAGAAGAAGATTTTAAGATTACTTTTCTAGAGTGCTTATTGGTTCTAAGGAATCAAAATATGCATGAATTACTTTAAGGACTTAATATGTTCTACAAAACAAAATATGTTTTGCTAACACATTTAGATAGAAACTATAACAATCAATATGAACAACATTCAATGAAACTGGAAAGTCTCTCTCTTTTTAGGATTTGTGTATGCTATTCCATGGGTTGAGAAATAAAAATATGAATACCTGTTTTTATTAGGCAATTGATCACCATGTACTGTACATACATGTACTGTAACAATATTTCATGTATCAAATGCTGATCATGATCTGCACCAATGAACAGGTCTTGAGGTCATAAATTTCCATTGAGATATTAAATTTGATGTTGTTAAAATTTGTAATAACTTAATTTCTCTGTAGGTCTAAAATTTCCCACTTTTTAAAAATCGCAAAAGTTACACCCCAAGAACATTCACGAACATAGTAACAAGATTAGTTTCTTTGCATGCGTACGTCTCAACATTTTAATCCCATTAAAAACGGCTTTTTAACTATAGTGGAACCAAAATTATCTTTCAGTAGCAGCTAAAACATCAAATTAAGAACACATTTTTCGAAATATCAATATGCAAATTCAGTCAGTTTCTTTTCCAAACATATTCAATTATTGAGAAGACTTACAAATAACAATACCATTTAAAAAGGCAACCTAAATCAATTTACTTTGATAAATGTTCCACAAAATTGGACATATAAGGCAATCTCCATAAAGTATAATAAAGTCAATTATTTCTCAATCATTTTATTGTTAAAGATTATTATTGGAAAGGTCACATGACATGATCACATGAAAGGTCAAAGGTCAATGCAATATATAAATAATTTGCTTAGAAGGACTAACTCTTTCACACCAAAGTATTTGTTTTACCAAAATAAATGGGAACATCTAAAGCATAGTGCAAGAGAAAAATAGAACAGGTTTTTCACTCTGTACATTTTAAAAGGAAATCACAACTACATACATACATGTACTGTACTTAGTTGGGGACTGGTTATTCAAAAGGAGGTTCACTCTAGCCTAGGTTACAATAAGAGGGTGTTTACATGACACTAGGATCATTCTAGCACTAGGATCATCCTAGCAGGTGAATCATCCAACCTGCTATACATTTACTACATTCTGTTTACATGGAAATTTGTGTCTTCACTTCAGGTACTAGGATCATCCTACTAAACAGAATGCAGTAAATGTATAGCAGGTAGGATGATTCGCGTACTAGAATGATCCTAGTGCCATGTAAACACCCCTTAAATCTAAAGAAAACCAATGGCTTTAACCCCTGGGTTAGTGATAACACACTTTCAAACAACCAGGCCCAGCATATTCACACTTAATTATAATGGTAAAGTATTTTTAGGCTTTCCAATATTGTTCAGAGATGAACCATCGATGCATCCCAAAGCATTTGACTTTGAACAATGTCCATAAAGTGAGAACTATAAACTTTTCCTTGAGGATAATTTAAATCAATCTTACAACAGAATGTACATTATTTTTGCATTTCTTTCATTATGAGGGTATGCTTTTTTCATCCCGCCAAACTGGGTATAATTTGGACGAGTAAATTTTTCTACATCTTCAAATACCTAAGGGCTGCCCTAGGGATGGGTTTTGATATTTCAATTTGATTGGCTCATAATAAAACCACTCAATCCAGTCAATACATACCGCTTATTAGATACTTTTTGTGTATTATGGGCTGATAATTTACGAGTCGCATATATATTTTGCTGAACCTTCAGGCGAGGCAAAATGCAAGCAATGAGTAAAATATCAGCCCATAATACACAAGAAAATATCTAATAAAGGAGTTATACAATTACTTTTTCGCTGTGTTTTCAAACAGTATTTTTATGATCAAAACAGCCCTTTCTGCAAACCAGCACGCACAGGTAATCGTCAAACCAGTTTAAAGCCTTGACATCATAGAGGGCTGAATATGCAAACTGGATTTCTAGAGGGTATTACCATCCCATATTGGCCCTCAGATGAAAACTTATTTGGTAAACTTATGTCACAATTGAAGGGCTCTCAGTGAAAATGAACTAGGTAAGTGACTTTTTGATGCATGTCCAGACATTGATTTTTCCAGCATAGGAAAGTTACATGTAATTATACCATTTTATACCATTGAAAAAAATCATCAAAAAGTCACTTAAGCCATTTTCACAGGGAACCCTTCAATTGTATAATAAAAATTTGTATTAAAAATGATGCATAAGCTTCTGTTTTTGAGAATAACTTTGTGAGATGAATATCTACAAATGTAGCTCTTTTAAGGTTTTCAAACCAAGCAAAATACCCAACTTAGGGGTTGTTTATATGACAGCAAGTTAATTGTCACTGGTAGCATTGTGGGATTATTCCTTTGTTTTCTTTTCTCTGGTGACACGAAAAACAAAGGAGTTATCCTGGCTACAATGAACAACTTGTCTTCATAACAATAATAAATACTGCAGCCCTTAGTGCCAATTTCTTTTGAAATACTAATGCTTTGCACATGAATAGATATTGGTATGTATTGGCATGCTTTTTCAGCCAAAATCATTGCATCGCGATCAGCAAATTACAAATTTTGTTTTGATTTTGGGTTTTTCTGAGCTGTCAATCAGTTTGGGGGCAGAGCTTCTTTCAAAATAACCAACCACTGAACGAGTTCGTGAAAGCTCCGCCCCCAAGAATGATGGACGGATCAGAAAAGACCAAAATCTTACTAACGTTGGAGGTCGCGATGCAACAATTTTCGCTGTAAGGACTTTTTATCCCCTCCCCACTTTGACACTTTCTTTATTAACACATATATATACAATAAATAATTTACAAGTAATAATTTGGTCATGTAAGAAGAGTAAGAATATTAATTATAATGAAAATAATTTTGAAAAAAAAAAAAAAAAAGAAAGAAATGTGTTTGGTAGCCAAAGTAGTTTAAACTTTCAAGTTGGCTGCCACCATGAAATAAAAATTGAATATCGAGTAGTACAGCCTTTTATGTACCGGTATTCTAATTGTTATATACGTAAGAAAAGAAAGGAATTAAGAAGTTACATGAGTATAAGTGAGTCAATACTAAGGGAAAAGAGAGAAAATTTGTAGTAAATTGATAATTAAACAAGTAAATTGAGACCTTATAATCATATATGACTAGATATAGATACTATCAAATGCTTTGGAAAGCATTTGGTGGTGGATTATTTTTGATTTAGAATCTAAATGCTTTTTAAAATTTAATTTGAAATTAGAATGTGAAGAATTTTTCAAGTCATTTGAGACAGTTTCCCAGAGCTTTGAATCATAATATTTGAATGTAAATTTGCCATAATTAGTTCATACAGAAGTACTGTTGATCAACACTGCTTTAAATTGAGAAGGGGAAGGGGGTTTTGCCAAGAGATTCTGTTCATGTGCAACTAAGTGTACTTTTGAGTAAAATGTTTCAGAATTTAGATACGTGTTTCATTAATGAAGGTGCGATTGTAGCTACTCAACATCTTAGTGCTGAACACTTTGGTTATTATAACATTATCACATACATACAAAATAGATTAATAGAACAAGTACTAGTACAATCGGTTCCGTAAAATCCAATGGAACCTGGCCTTACATACATCTGGTTAATAAAAACAATCAGTTATTATTATGGACATTATAATATGTCCCAGTCAAAAAATGCCTATAAAATTACCTGTTTAACAGGAATACAAAGTTAATATGACACTCAGTCTCATCCACATGTTGTCCATATAAACTGGGATTCACTGTATAATAATTATGTTTAACTTTTTGTATATCTAAATCTTAAAACTTTAAAATATGAAATGCGTATAATCAGCATTACAATACATTTATTATAAAATTATGTGGTAATCTGTCACACACTTGCTAGTTAGGTCATTTTCGCCACAGAGAGAATGGAAGATTAAAACAATTTTGATTCCCTGATGGGTTATGATATAGAACTAGATATTATAAAGGAAACACTACAGTTACAGCAATGTCATGCATTTCTACTGCAAATAGAGAGAATAGTCACTTTAAAATTACATGTATGGATGCTAGCAATTGACTTCTAAAGGTACAGAGTTCTTGACATAAATATTGTAATACTTGACAATATAACAATATTATTTTATTACAAGATATAATTGCTTGCAAGCTTAAAATACTTTTATTGTGCGAATAGATTTAATGCATACAGAAAAATAAAGCATTATTTGATAAGAATAATACTAAAAACAAGTTGACCTTTTTTTTCAGACACACTCTAAAACCATGTCATTCAATGTTATTTGATTTCTTATCTTTTTAATATCTTACTCAAATCAAAATGACA
Organism: Telmatactis stephensoni; assembly: GCA_029948255.1. Taxonomy (NCBI): domain Eukaryota; kingdom Metazoa; phylum Cnidaria; class Anthozoa; order Actiniaria; family Isophelliidae; genus Telmatactis; species Telmatactis stephensoni. The sequence goes on along the minus strand of JALIZF010001336.1, from coordinate 24,352 downwards.
TTGGCTGAATAGATATTGAAACCTGTAAGCTTTGGTTGTATATGTAGCTGATTTTGTTTCAATGTAACACATTATTCAACAAGGGGTTAGTAAAATATATATGGAGGCCTATGGACAACAATAATAACTTTTTTGGCGAATCAAACGTCAGTGACAATTGGTTATTCACAAAGTGTCGACACTCAACTGTTTCCTCCTGCTATATTTGTATATTTTTAATATATACTTGAATATTCTATTGAACTGTTCGGCTATGCATAAAAATGTCTTTGCATACTTAAATCGGATTTAAAAAAACTATTAATTTAATGATGGAATGATGAGGGTTTGGGAAGATTGCTCTTTTTAGAATTTCTATAGGTGTGTGTATTTGTGCATTTCAACACCTTACGAAAGATTTGTTCCAACTTATTGAATCCACTTTTTCTGATATCAAATTGTCTATAATCGAGAGAAAATCTTTGAAGTCAAAAATTTATAATAACAACAAGAAAAAATACAAATCCAAGTACGAAATCGCCTTCCGTACAGCTGTATTGTTCTATCCCATAAAAATCACTTTGATTAAAAGAGGCCGCAATCTACCCGCTAACCTGGAAGTCCTTAAAGTATTTAGAAAGGGTTTTGAACTCCCTTTTTGATCCCTAAAGACGGTATTCTTATTTGAAGAGCGGTTTTTGTCGAAGACTAACGTTATATCTAGATAGAATGTTGCTAGACGAAGCCATCAAGTCCCTATCTGCTATGATGATACAATCTAAATGACATTAAATTTTGCTTGACGTAAACAAAATTTCGCTCCGAGGAAGAAGAAGAAGAAGAAAATTGGTAAGTGGCAAGGAAAGGATGGAGGTTAAAGGCATATTTTGGGAGGAATAGATGTAGACGAAGTCTAAAGATTAAACGACCAAGAGATACATGTAAGGTCGTGATCGGCTAAGCTGGACGAGTTCGCCTTTTTAAAGTAAACACAACCTAGATAATTCTTTGCAATAGTTCAAACTAAAGATAGGACAGCAAAAATGGACTTAAGATAGAATACACAGCTTATTGTACGGTAAAAAGGAGGGATTTATTTTATTGAACTTCCTGGCTATTATCTTTCTTAAAGTAAAAAATTCGAGGTTGACTTCACCATGGATCATGTACAAGGAGATGACTTACCTCCATTGCCAAGAGCTTTATAAAACCGATATTCAAGATGAAGTTGTGGGGCTCTGGATTTCATCGGTTCCTAGTTAAATAGATAATTCGTTATCAGAAGAGTAAATTTATGGATTGCACCCAGATTTTCAAAGGGGAATTTGACCCAAAACATGACGGCTATCTATCAATGACACCAAACCTACTCACCAATTTTATGGCGACATGTTCGTTGTTATAAAGGTTTTTACCTACAAAAATTCGTACAAAGAAAGCCAATATAATTAGTTAACCTTCACTGACGGACAAAAAGGCAATTCAAAGACTTCATTCACTTAGCTTATCGCAGCGTTTTGGAGCCGAAATGACTAAATACACTAGACTAATACGAGCAGCAACACGACCATCACTAAACAGCCACTTACCAAGTCGAAGTTCACCAAAGTTTCCGCTGCCTATTCTCTTCCCCACACGAAAATTAGGACCCACCATCATCACTCCAGAGCTCGAGGAGTTCGAGCTGGTCCTCGGCGAGTGGGCACTGCTTCTACTTGGTCTAGAATTTTTGCGAACACGATCACCATCCTGCTCGCGTTTCGACTGCATCTTGGTTGAATCTACCGGTGAAACGACACCAAAGCGAAGCAATAAATGTGATCAAAGCGAGAGCAAATTCGCTCCATAGTGCTCATAAAAACATACTCTCATGAGGGCTATGAAATACGAGTCATTTCATGCTGTCTGTAGAGCCACATCAAGGTTATTTTGGTATCAAAAGTGACTTTGTTCACAAGATTTTTAGCAGAAGACAAGCCGTGCTAAACAGACTGGAGCACGTAAGAGGAATCAACCATCATGCACAGCGCCTCCAGCCAGGCCCAGTCTCCTATGATGGGCGTTGTCCCTTAGCAACGCAAGACAATATCATCATAAATATCGTGTGAATATTTGTAGAAAACGACGTCATTTTTGACTTTGTTTGGTAAAAAATTAATCCAAACACGTCAGTGAGGTATGTGCATACCTTGACAATCTGAAAACCCCGCTGAAAACTTTCTAATTTCATATCATCCAGGAGAGAAAGTTTTGATAAATTGTAATTTGGAAATCTTAAGCATTTTATTAATTAAGACATAAAAAGTGATTTATCACTTCCATAGTCAATAATACTCATTGTTATATACCAACTGTCAAAGTCAATTTTTTTCGTGCTCTGATTGGGCGAGAGCGCATCACGTGAACGTCAACAAATTTTGCTGTTTCCTTAGCGACTACTCTCAGCGGGCAACAGTGAGTTTTATTGACCGGTAATAACAAAACCGGAAGTTGATTGAGGTCCTTGGTTGAAAAAAGCGGGAAAACCAGCGCGCTCGCGCGTCCGCTACAAACTTCATTTTAACAATAACGACAAAACAGACAACACAAAAATGGAGGAAAGTGCAAGATTTGCAAGCAGAACGGACGAAGATATCGAAAAGTTACTGAATGACAAAGAGTCTAAATCCACAAAGAATGCAACAAAACAATTAAGCTGTGAAGATTCTAAGAGACTTTTGCTTAGAAAAAGGAATTTCTGCCGACTTTGAAGGTCTCACAAAACTCGAACTAAACCAATTTGTTTGCAACAGTTGCAACAGTTCTATGTACTATGTAAATGCAAGAAAGCAAGATGAGTCTTTTTACACAAAGAACACTCTTATCTCAATTAGGTATGGATTATCACGACATCTTGCGAAAGAAACGAAATTCAACATCATCGAGGGCCCTCAATTTTGACCCTCAGAAAACAAGAAAAGAGAAATATCAGATGCGCACAGGTTAATAAGTCAGATTTGGAATAAAAATGTGTGATCATAACTATGCGTTTTGATTGTTCTTTGACAGTTGGTATATAACAAAACACTTATTGACTGGGACCTCGGGAAAGCAGTTTGTTTTGTGGTCCCTCGACCGCCAATGTTTCCCTCGGCTCCGCCTCGGGAAACATTGGCGGTCTCGGGACCACAACAGGCATACTGTTTCCCTCGGTCCCAGTCAATAAGTGTTAATGATCAAACCTTGTAAATCAAAGGTGATCGATTAAAATGGTTAAGTAAAACACGTACATTCTTACTCAGTAAAACCAAAACTTATTGATATTCAGTATTTTCTGAGAATCAGTCAAATAAAATACTAAATAAATATATACGATATTGTTGCGATGTTATTCCACTTGTCGCAACACCGCTCATCAATAATTAAGAATTGAACCTGGTAAATCCAGAATAACAAAACTCAGAAGTTTGTTTCTCAGTTAATTCGAGAAACTGCTTTCTACAGAAAATGACGTCAGTGTGATGTCATAACATCACTCCGCGCGACATCAGTCTTTTTTTACGGTCCATTAGAAAAGTGATGGGGGTGGGGGTGGGTAAACACCCCCCAAAAAATTCATGCAAGGGGGAAACACTTGACAAAAAATTCGTGTAAATCGGAGAAGGGAAAGAAAAAAAATATCATTTTCGCCTGCAAAGAAGAAGAAGAAGAAACTAGAAGAAGAAGAAGAAGAAGAAGAAGAAGAAGAAGAAGAAGAAGCTAGAAGAGGAAGAGGAAGAAGAAGAAGAAGAAGAAGAAGAAGAAGAAGAAGAAGAAGAAGAAGAAGAAGAAGAAGAAGAAGAAGCTAGGAAGAAGAAGAGGAAGAAGGAAGAAGAAGAAGAAGAAGAAGAAGAAGAAGAAGAAGAAGAAGAAGAAGAAGAAGAAAAAGAAGAAGAAGAAGAAGAAGAAGAAGAAGAAGAAGAAGAAGAACTCGTTAAAGCTGAACCCTTCCTCCCCAAAACAATCATTTTTCTAATTAGTTCATCTTTTCATTCAACATTTACTACTCATCAGTGGTAAACTGAATAGGAAATTGAATGTCATATAACACTTTTTAAAATACACACAGGCAGATGTGAGAAGCTTCTTTCAAATGCACGAGAGGTCCCATTTTATTAATAAATGGGATATGATTGAGGGGCCCGGATATGAAAAGTTTGATTAACAGATTGTCATTTTCATAGACTGTACAGAACTTTCTTTGACATATCATACAATCGTGACAGTTTTTGACAAATATCTTTTAATTGAGTTGTCTTTTAATTGTTATACAGCATGTGTACGCAGCCATATTTGCATCTGTTCTTCTTCAGAAACGTTATACAAGTCATACAAAGCGGCAGCAGAACTCGCGGCGTTGACCATACCTTAAACTGACATATTAATCATATCATGAATTCAGCCGAGAACAAAATAAATTGGCTTTGATATATGCATGAGCTCTTCACAATTAAGAAACAAGTGAAGTCGGTATTTATAAAATAGGTAAAGCCATGGCTACACGAACGATTTTTTTGCTTCCATAGGCGACACAATTTTTTGACATCATCAATTAACGTTACAATTTCGTGCACCATCATTTGTTTATGAAAATCAGTCTTTCATGTCACGCCGACTTTGTTGCCAGCGGCTGCCAGCATTTCAGTGTCCCTTGTTTAGCTACCACGCCAAATAATCCTTGCGTGACGACACTAGGAGCGGCTGCGAGGGAGACTACGTAAACGCTAGAAGTTATCACATTTACTTGCAAAACGCGCCTCACAATGTGCACTAATTAAAGGAAGTCACGTCTTCATCTCTGCCGTCTGCGGTTTTCCGTTTACGTGAAGCTTAAGCTCTCTATTGACGCGCATCGGGGGTAGCAGTTTTGTCTTGGATGGGAGACATGCCAGAATTCTAGTTCATTTGAATTGTACCACTTTTTGTGATACTTTTTTCTCTCAGTCTTTTTCTTCTTTCTTACTAGTAATTTATATCTCTTTGCTTTCCAATTTCCAGTTTCCTTATTCTTTTCTTTCTTTCTTTCTTTCTTTCTTTCTTTCTTTCTTTCTTTCTTTCTTTCTTTCTTTCTTTCTTTCTTTCTTTCTTTCTTTCATTCATTCATTTCTTTCATATCGGCAGCAGACGCAGCAGTGACGAAAGTCCCTCGTAGTGTTTTAAACACAGAATTCATCGTTTTAAGAAGGGGTTACAATTATGGTCAACATTTTCGTTCACTCCGGTGCTGGCGATTTGCACAATTTTTAATGCTATGAACCCGCGGTTTAATACGTGACGATACGTGACCACAAAGCTACGCAATTGACTCGCCCGTGCTATCCTGCGCGGATGCTCTCAATGCATTTCATGCAGGGTATGGTAGATGGCAAGCAGTATACCTACAATCAATACATTATGCTTGACACTGTTGCTCCCGGTCCATCCAACTTTTGTACTTACGGAACAGTAAACGAGTATCCTCGCAGCACAAGGAAGGTCGTAGCGTTTTCACTCAGTAATTTGGCTATCGATCAGTTAAGGAATAGAAGCGGAAGGGAAGGAAAAAGCTATCTGCAAAGAGTTTATGTCCCATAAAGCCCTAATAGACTGAGATATTTTGCAATCTCCTCTTAACTCTGAAACAATAAACAAATATAGTCCAGGTTCAAAGATGGTGATGCAATGATAGACCACTAGTTTCGATATTCTGGTTGAGTGATCACGCACAAAGCACTTTAAGACGAGGCTCTGGGGAAAAATTGGAGTAATCCTAATATATTCTTAGAGCCTCGTCTTGAATTGCTTTGTGCGTGATCACTTAATCAATATACCAAAAAAGGACTATTCTATGGCCTACTGAAAATAACAGAAATCAAAATCAATCAATCAATTTCAATCAATCAATCAATCAATCAATCAATCAATCAATCAATCAATCAATCAATCAATCAATCAATCAATAACTGAATAAATGAGTGAATGAATGAAAACGAATGGATAAATGGATAAATAAATAAATAAAAGAATCAAAAAGAAATTAACAGGAGAAAAATTCCAATTTTCATATTTTACCAAAAATATACTACGATCTGGAAATAAAAATCTATTTCAAACATCAGGCTGCACGCGAAGAGACTGAGCCCCAAACGTCTGTTGCTAAGGCAACAGTCACAGTTTATGTCAGTTCACTTTTGCCTGTGTTTGCCTGTGTTTACACTGGATTTACTCGGTTTTGGGACCAAAAATTAATCCATATTTGTGATATAGAGGGTAGAAATTGCGAGGATGTCGATGTCTACAAGCTATAGATATGAAATTGAAAGGCCAGGTGCCAAGAATTTGAGAAAAGCTTTGGAAAGACAAGAACAGCGAATCAAGGTGAGCGACGTGCAGTGTATTTGGTGCAGTGAGCTTGAATTTGTAGCATTCTTCAGCTACAGTTATATTTAGTTCTTTATTTCACGATGCTTACGATACGAGATTGTCAATATTATTCCTAATAGCTAGTAGTAAATCCAAGCTGTGAACAGCCACCTACAGAGAATTGTGTTTTAGCTGTGCATTGTCCAGTAAGCTCTTAATTATAGGGTCTATTAAGGACGATTTAAGCTTAATATGGCATGAAAGAGAAGCAGTGTGACCCTCTTTAGAAGATTTTTCTTTGTAGATTTTTCGCTCTTTATTAACACTTTTGTACTTGGCTATGCTTTTCGAATAAAAGTAAATTTCTCTTCTAAAGAGCTGGAGTTTGAAACCGCTTGAGAGAGAGCAGAAAATCTGAGTTACAATGCAAAGTTCGAATCAACTCAAAACGGCTCCAAAAATGTCATGTTCACAATAAATCCCTCTATTTCTCAAAAGACCCAATCACTTTAGGGACCCTTTCATTTTTGGTAAAAATTAAAAGGGTACTGATGAATGCAAATTAAGTTAAATTGCCTTAAAAATTATAGAAATTGAAAATACATAATCAGTGCTTCTAGAAAAGCTAAAAGGCCTGTAAAGTTACAAAGGTCTTTATGGAAATGGCTTGACTCCATATAGCCTACTCCACAAATATATATCTCTATTTTCTCTCTCTCTCTCTCTCTCTCACTTTCTCTCTCTCTCTCTCTCTGGGATTCCTGTGGGATTCCTGTTCGAGTTAAGTGGGACTGAGGCAACACAGGAAACCCAAGATATAAAGAGGCAGATGTTATTTACCAGTAACTAGCAGCAAGTGATAACATCTGCGCATGTCTCCAACTTCTATTGTCTTGGACAAATGGATAATTTTGAAAGGATAATTTCTAGCTGTTCGTACTTCTGCACTCGACTGTAATGCTCCGAAAAACTTTGGGGAGACTATATATGACTCTTTTTATGAGAGAGGTAGCCCTAAGCCAGGTTAAAACCGTAATTGAGGCCACTTCCGTCCAGCGGTTCGCGCATACTCGTCATGTTATCACTTGCTGTTCCAGTAACTACACTTTGATGAGTGGCTTCAAGAATTCACTTTGGGCTTCCTGTGGTTGGAAGTTATGATTCAGGCTACTTAGGTTTTTAAGACAAACTTAAATATTTATCTATTTTGTTATTATAGAATGATGAATGGAGTTCTGAGCGAGATGCATCAGTCAAAAAGTATGTATAAGCAAACTCAGTAAAGCCGGCGATACACGCTGCAATTTTTTCTCGTGCTGGCAACGCAATTTTAGATTTTGTTGCAGAGAAAAATTGCAGCATCTATCATCACCCTGCAACATTCAGTATGAGCATGCAATGTTGCAGAGAAAAGTTCAAACTTTTGAACTTTCTGCAACAAATTTTTTGTTGTGAGACATCGTTGCCGCCTATGTTGCCAGACATGATACACTCGGCAATTTTGTTCTCGCAGCAAAATCCCTAAAATTGCATTGCAAGCGCGAGAAAAAAATTGCAGCGTGTATCGCCGGCTTAAGGGAGACCAAATTAAGTCTTTAAGATAGCACATATCACAAACCCCACCCCAATGGCAAGGTTGATTAAATATCAAATATTTACCAAATTGCCCTGTAAGTTCTTACACATGTACTATTCTTTAGTGATCCTGTTCTTGGTAGTTACTAAAATAGATACAATTTATTTTGGTAAATAATTTGATTCTTAGATGTAAAGCAGCACTAACACCTTTCCTTTAGAAAACTATAATCTGTTGTATTTTCTATTTTCTTCAGTGATATCAGGGTAAACCAAATTGCTCAATGGGTAGAAAAACTTGAAGAGGTAAGGGACCGGTCATTATTTACAGGGAGGGGAGGGGGGGGGGGCTGGTGGAAATGAGAAATGTGATGCACAATTTTTGATGACCCCACCCCCCTTTCCACATACATTCTCTTATAACAATAATGCAGTGTGTGCATGAAAAATAATGACACCCCCCCATATTTCCACCAGCCTCCCCCCTCCCTGTGCCAATGCAAATACTGACTAGAGATTTTCCCACTTATAAAACATTCAAGGAGGGGGACATTGGGGTTTGTAGTGTTGCAGTGTTGGCCTTTTTTTAGTTCGGTGTTGCAATGAACGAGGCTGAAAAATTGCGGTGTTGCGGTGATCACAAACCTTGTGATGTGCTTGTTTACGTTATTTTATGTGTGATGTATGGTAATTTACATGACCACCTCAGCAAAGCTGTAAATTTTAATAGTGTCTAAATAAATATTATTATTATTATAATAAAGCAAAAAAATTTTTGCGGCATTGCGATTTTAAGGTCCAACAAAAATATTATATCACGTTCCTCTTGAAAAAATGCGATGATGGTGTTCTGTCAATTTTTTTTGCGATGTTGTGGTGTACCAGACCCCCCAATGCCCCCTCCTCAAGCTTGTACATATCAAGATTACAGTGGAATGCCATTAAAAATGGGCCAACAAATGACTGGTCATAATTATGTGGTGGTTAATTAATTAGTATGGTCTTTTGAAGAGAATGAGAGTGACTACTGGAACAGAGTTGCAGGACCAAAATGTTGTGTCCATTAAAGAGTGGGTTTCAATGAATGAAGTGAGAGACAATAGACAATACACACTAGACAATATATATGCTTGTTGGAGCACAATTTGATTGTTGCTAATCACCAGTGAATTTTATCATCGATGTGTAGTTCCAGAAAATATCCACATCCCCACCCCTTGGAGATTTTTCTTCTTTTGAGACCCCATACCCCTCTTCCATTCAAAGGGGTATTCATAAGACAACCACCCCAAACCCCCCCCCCCCCCCCCCGGAATTTCCACGATTTTTCCACTTGTCCCACTTGGATAGTAACAATGTATAAACCAGAAGTTAATTCAAACCTTTTTCATGATAGACAAGTGCGCAACGCACTGTGAGACGATGGCATAAAGAAACCAAGCAAGAACTAGCATTAACAAATAAAGAACTAGCAGCTGTAAGTATGAATTCATAGCCATACAAGTGAGTTTAGGGCTTCTTTTTGTTGTTGTTGTGTGATAACCACGCAAACTAGTAATAAATTACCTTTGTTGTGCAAACGTTTCCACCGTCTAGACGCTTCAGTTATTGCAAACGTTTCCCCAGTTTGGAACCTTGAGCTCAGTGGTAATCGAGGCCCTTGACTAACAACACTTATTGGGACTTGATAGCCCCGAGATACAAAGGAAGAAACGTTATGAAAATCTCGAGCGCAACAGTTGCAGAAGTAGAATCGAGTTCAGGATTGGACCCAAGATGAAACTTGTGTAACATGGCACGTGACTACGACTTTTAGCGTAACATTGTTAGGTTAAAAATTGTCGTAGAAAACATGGCGTGCGGTTATGATTTCGTTAAAAGTTGGCGTAGTGTAACATGGTGCGCGGATACGTTTTTTAGCGCTACATTGTTACGGCAAAACGTTGCAGTGTTACGCTATGCCATCTTTGAACGCCAACTTTGAATGCCTTATAAAAATTGTTCAGATTATCTCATCTTTTATTTTTCGCTCAGCAATTACCATAAGCCACTTCACGCTTTCGTCCGCAATTTCAAATTGGGGCAAACGCAGCAAAATCTATAGAAATCTATATAAACAAGTAAGTAATAAATAATTTTCTACAGCGGATCCACGTACTACCTCTGCATTAGATATTTTTCATACGTCGCTCAACTCACATGTCATCAAACGTTCGTTATGCCGAATATACAAATTAACTTCAGATTGTTGCTGAAAAGCCTTTTTTAAGGAGCTCAATAAAGTTTGTATGTATGTATGTATGTATTTAGAATATCATTCGTAAAAAGATGGCCTTGTAAAAGGTTGCTACTGATTACCACCTGCATTGGTCTTGTTTTCTGTTCGAAAAATGGTATGCATGCCTGCTGATTATTGAAGTTGAATTTTCAGAATCCCAACAAAACTGAGCCAAATTCATTGGGAAGTCAAATTGATCTGGATTTCTGTAGATTTTGCCGCGTTTATCCCAATTCAAAATGGCGGACGAAAGCGTGAAGTGGCTTATTGTGCGTCTACTAATGGGTTTTCAGTTACTACAAAGCCTTCTCAATGTAATTTCTTTTACTTCTCTCTCTTCCGCCGCTAGGTACGAAAGGCACAACTTCGTAAATTACTCACGGAGGAGTATCTAATGCATCAACAAGAACTTAATGCGATGGGCAAAGCGTATTTTATACAAAGAACATAGTTTAATGAACTGTAAAATAGACAGACCTTCTACATTTATGAAGAACTTATTAAAGGAGAAATAGCAGAACGTTGTTTATTTTATTTATTTATTTACACAGCTTTAACTACGACTTGAAATAAAGGCTACGAATGAAATAACATGAATATAAGATAAAAGTCAAGATAGATATGTTTATCGTAGTATGGTACACACAACAGCGCTAGGCTCCAAATTAAGTGCGACCATATGACAGACAGACTACTAACGGTATTTCTGAATAATCTAAAAGACTAAATAAATGATAAAAACTGTGTTCGATAAATGACATAAATCTAAAAACATAAAATCTATACTATCAAAAAATGTACGAGTATACTGATAAGAACTGTTACGAATATTAATAACAACACCTGGATATATTGCTGATGATATTTGTAGTACAACATTTATAGGGCAAATCGTTTTCGTTGTACGCACTTCATTGGTCAGTGAGATGAATTGAAATTAAATTTGTGTATAAATTTTGTAAAATGAATATCATTGTAGCATCGTCTCTTTCATGGGGGAACAAGGGGAGTAACCACACTGTAACCGAAAGGGCAGCTATTTGCACAAGCTAGTTGCAGACAGCAGGACTTTATATAGAAGTATTGTGTGTAGTTATTTAGTAGTAAAGGGCCCCAATTAGCCCAAGGTGGACCAGCCATTGGTAATGGTTAAGTCAGGCGATAACCGCGTGCTCGGTTGGGGATAAATGCGGGTTGCAGATAGAGCTAGCGCGTTTTGAGTTCACGTTCAACCAGGGAAAAGTCAAGATAGCTGAAAAGACGCTGGGCGCGCGGCTTTCTGTTGTCTAATTGATAAATTTTATGCTATACAGTTAACTTCAGATAACAGCAGTAAAGTTCAGAATTATAGTTTTCATATTTCCATTGCTTGGAAATGTATTGATGCAAGAGATCATAATACTGAGAGAGCCAAAGGAAAACAAAAAGACAAAAAAATTAACATGACGATTGGATTTACGTGCGCGCGCTATCACGTGCACGTCATCGAACGCGCGCGCTCATTTTCTGAAATTTCACTTTTTCACGAAATTAAAAAGTAATTTCTTTCAATATTTGTTTATGTATTATAAATAAAGGATTCTTATACCTTTTTACAACTATTTTGATACCTGTAAGTTCTTAGTCTCCTACGCAGCCGCAGTTTGTGTCAGGCGGGGGTCTAAGTCTTGCGTGACACAAACTGCGGCTGCGTGGGAAACTAGAAAGTTCTGTGAATTAGCAAAAACTCAACAAAAAGGTGAACCGATCTCTTTAGTGTGACATTATAAGTGGAATTAGTCATGCACTCTTAATCAAAAGCTTACAATTCAACAACGAAGTCGGTACGTGACCCCCCCCCCCCTTTTTCTCATGTATTTAAGAGGTTCCAAGTAAGCTTTCACTGTTCAAAATTTAAAGAAAAAAAGTGGTTAAAACTGATTATTTTTTAATTTCGTGAAGAAAGTGAAATTTCAGAAAATAGTTTTCTCTGAGTGGTAGGTACGCGGACGCGGACGTAATGGCGCGCGCACAAACCTACCGCATCATAGCTCCAAAATCAACAAAATAACCGTCATGCAAAAATGTTGATTTTTATGTTTTTCTCAGTCCTATTAAAAGATTGGGGCATTTTCGAATTGTTTTGGTGCTTTGGAGGTAAAACCAATCGTCACGCGGGCCACGCCATATGAAAGAGAAATGCGTAGAACTGACAATGGCCAAATAACCGTCCAATATTTTAAATGGTAATATAAACCTTTTTCGAGTTTTTTTGACGCTTTGACGGTAAACAAACGCCGAGGATAAACGACAACGTCGCGACACCATCTTCAGGACGCCATGTCGATTGTTTTCGCGTCTCTTCTTGACGTTGGCGACGTCAATAGATTTCGTTAGAGAATAGCGTTTTGTTTATATTTCTTAATAATTTAACATCATAACCTGACATATCGCTCGAAATCTTTTTTATCAGTGTGTTGATTATAAGGCTAACTATATGGAGTCGCAGACCTGCGACATTACGACTCCTGTAAGGATAGGAGTGGTAAACTTAACATGATCCCCTTGGTCATTGCAAACAAAATTCGTCAGCGCGCGCGGCGTCCTCTTTAACGTCGCGTCGTGTTTTCTAAATCACTCTAATATTTGCCTCGAAAGTCCTTAACCACTATTAACTATTTTGGATATAGTTCGCTCGAACCTTTAATTTCCCAAGAATCATTTCGTCTGTATCACTAATTAAAAAATTCTACGGCTTAAACATGTAATTTGAACAGGAAACCGCAGGATTTAACCCCTCAAGCCGTGGCATCAAGCCATAGTAAAATTTGATAGACTAAACAATCGAGACATGTACATAAGCATTCTTGACTACAACGCAAAACAACACAGAATACTTGCAAATATAATGTTTGGCCTCAAATGACAATTAATGGGAATTGCCCCGCAAACTCTACTTTTCTCGCCAAAACTTTATCCATTATATTGGCCGTGCTCCAATAGGCCTATTCTGAGATAGCCAAATAAAGTGCATTCTGGTCTAGCTTCAGTACAAACAATGTCATATTTGACAACATGAACAAAAGATGTTTGTACTGAAACTAGACCAGAATGCATCATTTCGGCTATCTTAGAAAAGGTCTATGTGCCAACTGGCAAAAATTCTCAAAAAAGGCTGACCGAATCCGTGTTTTCTGAAAAACGCGAACTCAGTCCGTGTTTTCTGAAAACACTGACACAAGTGTCCGGTATTTATTTTATGGTTAGAAATGACGCGCTTAGCTTAGCGCAACAGGGAGTCAAAGGATGTCGTTTGCGCATGAGCAGAACGTTTTTCAATCATATTTGGCTGGCGTTAAATCTTGTGGCCCAAAACTTGTATTGTACTGTATCGCATTGTCTGGCTGTAGAAAAGTCTCTGATATTGTAGGCTTAGACGGAGTTACGTAAGTCATGGTTCGGAGAATTCATTTCTGAAGGCTGGTGTGTCAGGAATCTTGTAACTTCTCGTTCTACTCACCTAGCTGTTACAAAGAAATCGAAAGTATATTTTAAAACTTTATTTGAGGGTGTGCCTTGTTCCAAATCTCGATATTAAATGGTCTGAGCTGAGTAAGAAGGTAAAATCATCAATAGTCTTATTCCTACTGTAATAACAAATGGTATTAATAATCAGTTCGAAGAACACCTGCGGCTGAGCGGCTGAGAGTTTGCATTTGCACAACAGATATTCAATTCAACAAGGCCGAACAAGGCTACGGTGGCCGAACATGTCACTAAATTGGTCCTTTTATTATCTCTTTATTCCCAAGAGATCACAAAATTACTCTTAAAGGGAAAGGGTTTAGTTATTTTCGTCGTTCTGGCCCCAAAACCGAAGTTTGTATCTCTACCTTGTATGGTAATCGTGAACAATCTGCACCGTATGGTAAGTGGTCGGTAACTCGGTTCGTCGACCACTTACCGTTTCCTTACCGTTACCTTACCGTCACCTTACCGTTACCTTGCCGTTACCTTACCGTTACCTTGCCGTTACCTTACCGACCACATCAGCTTCCGTATATTTTATTTCAAATTTGGCAGTATATTCAACAACAAAATCGTGTTTTTGTCGAGTTACTGATTTCGACTGGGTTCGGTTTGTTTACACTACAAAGGACGCTTTTCGCTTTTCCAGAGCGGACAAGAAAATTGTCAGCATTTGTGTCATTACCAAAACTGGGCCCTCTGTCATAGCAATGTATACATTTAGTTAACACAAAGCATGCATACATCAAATATACATCAACCCCATTATGTATATTTGATGTATACATCAACATGAAAGGCAAATAGCAATGCTTAAATTACACTTCTTTGTGATGTAAACATTATGTATACATTTGGAATGTGTTTTCTCCCTTCCACAGTACTGCCGATCTGTTTTGCTTCAAATTCACCTTTTTAAGATAGATTAATTTGACATCTATGTACAGATATTGAAATGTTTTATAAATATGTGCCAGCAAAGTGCTGATTGAGCAGACTACCTCGACGAATTTTCAATGGAAGATACGAAATGTCCACACGAATCTACTATCCGCCATACTTCGAGACATTGCTGCTAGTTATTGAAGATCGAAATATTGAAATCAAACGGCTCTTTTAAGAGCCACCACATTCATAAAAGTCAAACCTTGGTACTTCCAATGCTTTTTTATTTACTGATAATATTACCTTACCGTTACCTTACCATCATCTTACCGTTACCTTATCGTCATCTTACCGTTACCTTACCGTCATCTTACCGTTACCTTACTGTTACCTTTAATTACCATTACCTTACCGTTACCTTACCGACCACATTTTACCGTTACCTTACCGACCACTTATCGACCACTTACCGACCACTTATCGACCACTTACCGACCACTTACCGTTACCTTACCGACCACTTACCGTACGGTGCAGATTGTTCATGATTACCTTGTATCTCTGTCATGGGGATATAATCAGGGCCAATTTAGTGGCAAAAGATAATTAGTTTGACTTTATATAATTCAGTTCTGAGTTCAATTTTGGAGACCAAACATTTTCTATGGCTGCCTTTTCTGAGGCCCCATTAGGGGGATATTGATATCCCAGGGGGGGGGGGGGGGACTCTGATCGTAAATTGATGGGGATGCTCGTTGTACCTTTTAGGGGTCAAAATCTGCAATCTGGTAGCTTTTAGGGTGTCTCAGACTTAATTAGACTACCAGAGACATAGCTGGTACCTTTTAGGGACTGTTTTGGGGTAAATATACTACCTAAAATAAGCATGAATGGGACGATTTCGATGATCTGTATTGAATCTTCAAAGCACATCGATAACAAAGTGTTTCATTACTTTAATTCTTTATTATTGTTTTTGAATTGGTACCTTTTAGGGGTAGAAATCAATTGTTGCCACTCCCACTCAGGTACCTTTTAGGGGTCATTTTCAAAATTTCAGGCGAGCATCCCCGTCCTCTTAAGCCCCCCGGGCTATCTAAGTCCCCCGGGCTTGATATCCCGTATCCCCATAATGTTTGCTGTAAATATCAGGTATCCCCATAATTGTGAGGCTTTGTACCCCCAAAATTAACAAAATGTTAATGATCGACGTCATTTTTGGATACAGAAAAAAGCTAATTCAGCTTCTAAGGCCTATTGTATAAGAACTCTATTCTGCATGTGTGACGATATATTTGATTATACTGCATAGATATAACTACATTTCGTGATGGTTAGCTTAGCATAAAGATTGCCATATATCATTATCGATATATATTGTAACAAAGGGCATAAAAGCGAAGTGTTCCTGAAGGCAAAAGATTCTTGCTGATTTGAGATGCTCTCGCCGAAACAAGACGCGAGTAGAAACTCCACAAATATCAAAGTTGGCAGGTTAAAAACTCGGATCAGATTCATTCCGAGTCGGATCGGAGTGTTCTACTTCGGAACGAAGCTACAGAATCAAAATGGCGGCAAAACACTTTTGGGAGAGTTTTCGACTTTTCGCTGTTTTCCCGGGAAATATCGATGGCAAACTGCAGTCGAAAGAAGATTTGATTTTGACAAAGAATTGTATATTTATCCAAATATTAACTTATGTAAATATTCCGATCCGATCCGACTCGCAATGAATCCGATCCGAGTTTTTACCCTGCCTGATAATAAATGCTTTCGACAACATAAGCAATTATAAATTGCAAAAGATATAACTTTAAATATCATGGCAAATTCCAAAAGAAGCCATAAAAATCTTCCTAAACCATCTAGCTGTATGTATGTTCTCTTCCAAACCAGTTTGTTTTCACATCACTCAAAGATATCCAACATGGCATATGTCAAAAGATAACGGAAGACCTTCGCAAGGAACTTCTCGACACTTCAGCATCTTAGAACGCTCTTATCAACATGCAGAAGGGGAAAGGTTCTACAGGCCAGCAATCGTATCCTTGTAATTTAATATTGAGTCTCCCATTATTATGACTGAGATAATACTTGTTTATATGTTGGTTGATGTTAAAGGCGCTGTTACACGGTGCAATTTTCTTGCAACTTGCAATGCAACGCCGTTGGGTTGCAAGTTGCAGAAGAGATAATTTGCATGTGTAACACCCTTCTCTGCAACTTGCAATGCAACGTTGCAATTTGCAGAAAAAGTTAAATGAGTTTCTACTTTTTGCAACGTTGCGAAGCACATTGCAGCGTGTAACATCGATCTATCCAGCAACCTGCAATGCAATCCCTGTTACAAATGACCAATCAGAATGTAGTGACCACAGATATATCTGTTTTTTCGAAGGTCAAGAAAGAGTTGCGTTGCGAGTTGCAAAGCGAATTGCGAGCGTCTGACATCTTGCCAGCAACTTGCAATGTTCTGCTTTTGTCAGCATTGCATTGCAAGTTGCAAGAAAAATTGCATCGTGTAACAGCGCCTTAAGTTTACGTGGCTTTAGACTCTTGCATGGATTCAGTTTGCTGGTGATTGTGTCTTTTCCTTTACTAACTTCACTTTTAGATCCCAACGAGGCCCTACTCCACCGCAACCAAGTAAGTCTAAATTCTTAATTAACCTCAAAAGTCCTGAAAAAGAGATAATTGCAATGGTTCGGGCTTTACGATTTTACCAACCCCTTCGATGTCTGTCTCGAAGGTGTTTCTCTCACACAGTCTCAACCAACGATTTTTGATCTGTTTTCTTACACTGTTCTTTCAGGGCAAGATGATCACAACCAGAGAAATTCTCAAGGTTATCCACCACAGGTGAGGAATCTTACAGTTTGACCGAATGTTGAACTTATTAGTACAACAGCGGTCCGTGGGCGTTTCATTCATTTCTTTTGATTTTCCTCTAAAATAGGAAATCGAAAATTATCATTGAATTCAATTTTACGTAGTTTGATTTGAAAATCTAAAAATACCAATTTTTCTCATTTTCAACTTTTGTTTTTTATAGAAATTAAAAATCTGCAAATCACAAAATTCAATATTTTCGGAAAAACCTTCAAGTTTCATTGTTTGTAGAAATCGAAAAAAATTTGCCTGACAAATGTGACTATGGAGGGGTCAGGACCCGTAGTTGGCCGCTTATCTAGTCTACTTTAAATTGGAGAGGGTAACATTTGTTTGGTGAGCTAACACATGGCAAATGTCCAGCGATTTTAATTCAGAGGTTTTTCTTCAATTTTGTTTCATTGCAAAATTTTGTCATTTAATCAATTATTAATAAGTATTACACCCTGGATTCAGAGCAAATATTATAGAGATCTTATAAAGATGCTTTAGCTGTATCCCAGAACCTTCATCAAACAAGACTCGGTGTTCGCCGGCCAGGACCTCCGAAATTAAACTCTGATATTACTTCCTCTCTTTCTATTTGGTTTATCAATAGTGCCAATACTAGCCGTTTCTAATAGAAAGTGAAATGCTGCGAGCAGAAAATAGCTGGCATATCCACATTAGCAGAAAGCTGTTCCCCTAAAACTCATGAAAGTACACCTGACTTTGTCTGATATATCAAATGTTTCCTATCTATCTCCTGTGCGTCGTGTGCAGACGAACACTGCATGCTAGTTAATTGACCTTCAATATTGAACTACCTGTAGAACACAATTCTCCAGGATCAGTGTCGGACACAAACAGTTCAAAATATTTAGCACCTTGAGTAAATTTAAGCAATTTTTCAAACAATCACAAACCGCTAGCGTTGGCAATGACTTTAAAGCTAACTGACTACGACAACACAAGTTTTAGAAATTAATGTACAAGTACATTTTATTCACAGAAATATATTGCTTTTTCAAACAATCACAAACAGTGTTAGCAATGATTATAAAACTAACTGATTAAAATTTGTTTAGAAATTAAGGATGTGAATCGCTCCCTGGCAGCTAAAAGAGTGCTTGATAAATATCTGACACATAATTTGCCTTGTAATGTAATAATAGAGAATGCATAAATATATGTGGATTTAACTGAACTTATACTGAGAGTAGTCTGCGTAAAGAAAGCAAAATTTCGATTCACCAGAAATTTTAGCGATATTGTGTACAGGCTTAATTTCTAAAGAGATTTTACCTCTTTGAAGAGGAGAACATTGGAATGCAACTTTATATCATCTTGCTTCGATCGAGCATACAATGGTAATGAAAAACTCATAAAAGGACATTATATTGTCTTTCCTGAGAAATATCTCTAAACAGTTCATGGCCTTGCTGAACACTTCCACGAATACAAAGCAGGATTCAGTGGATTCCCGGGATATGATAAATCTGAATAACAACGACAAATTAGCTAGAAAACAAAGACTCCAATCGCGTGGTCAGCGATCATTCCAAGCATATTTTGATGACGTCACAAATCATCATTCACTCTACCTACATACGTGTCTACCAAATAATCGAGTTCAGAGCTCTATAAACATCCCGCGCATTACACACAGGAATCTCACTGCAAGATTAGTAAATAGCCATATACTAACCCAGGCACGGATGATCAGTGGACAAAATAACTCATTTTTCAAAGAGATGATCCAAATTCGTTGGGTTTGCTTGAGTGTCCTGTTACCAGTATCGCTAGGTGTTTATAGACAGCGGGCCAGAGTTGTCCATTCTTTGCCCAGGTTCCAACTGGAATTCGTCATTCTCCTTTTCCCAAGGTACTGGTAATTGTGCACAAGAGTCAGAGTAAAAAGTACCGATTAAACGACAAAGATTTCCCCATTAAACTTGAAGAAAAAACTCTTTATCAAGTAAAATCGCTAGACATTCACCATGCTAGTTTCCTACTAAACAGATGTTTAACCCTCCCCTACAAGGTAAACTAGCTGAGCGGCCGACTACGGGCTCTCCCCTCCATAGTCACATTTGTCAGGCGAATTTTTTTCGATTTCTAGAGACAATGAAACTTGAAGGTTTTTCCGAAAATGCCGAATTTTGCGATTTGATTTTTAATTTCTATAAAAAACAAAAATTGAAAATGAGAAAAATTGCTGTTTTTTGATTTTTGAATCAAACTAAAATTGAATTCAATTTTTGATTTTCTTTTTTAGACGAAAATTGAATGAACGAAACGCCCACGGACCCACAGCCCCTTCTTTGGGAGCAATACGTACAAATGTACAAAATTAATTCATTACGCAATGAAATCTAAATTCTTGAACTCCCTTTGGTATTGCTCTGTTGTTTACTTGTTACTATGATGTGCAATTGCTCTCTTGCTTGGGTCTTGGATGTTTTTAGTTCGTACAAAACCTAACAAAAGCGAAGCTGTAATTAATGAAGGAAATAATATTGTGTTTTGACTTCCATTTCAAATGATAGACTATTGAACATTTGCATTTCGGATTTTTGACAATATCGATCTGATCTCTGATTTAATTTTTATTCTAGTACGATTTTAAAATTTCAAGCTGGCTTAATTATTACGCTATGAGAATATTCAGCTTGTAGCTTGTTGTTGAGTGTCCAACAAAATGCCACATTGAAAGACCCTCAGGGTTCCCAGGGGTCAGGGAAAAGTCAGGGAAAAACACAGTCAGGGAAAAGTCAGGGAAAAGTCAGGGAATTCTTTATTTGGTCAGGGAAATTGAGATTTTCACTTCAAGTCGGGGAAAAGTCAGGGAATTTTGTATAAGTATATAACTAAAAAATATTTCTTGTAGACGCTATTTTAAGTAAAGAAAAAACTTTCAAAGAGAATAAATTATTTGAAGCATTTAACAAACTGGTCATGTTGGTTACAACAACATTTTCTATTTTTTGTCTTCTGTGGAATAGTCGTATTAGTATAGGAAATAATATGGTTACGAGTGCAATTTAGAATAAATTTGCACGAGGGGCTCGTGCAATTTTGAACTCTTTGAAAACTCACGAGTCAAATTTATTCTAAATTGCACGAGTAAACCATATTATTTCCTTTTAATAATATACATGCAAAAATTCAAGCGAAAATTTTAAGTTTTCTGTAGCTTTTCAGTTGAAAAATCAGGTTAGCGCGCGCTCAGTGTTCGAAAGTGAACTGACGATGTCGTCACCAAGCGCACGCTCAAGGAAAAAATTCAAAACTTTTCACCCGAAACTTGGGCACTTTTTGACATTTTTCCTGCATATTTTCAACAATTTTGGAAACAAATCCTGCT
Organism: Telmatactis stephensoni; assembly: GCA_029948255.1. NCBI lineage: Eukaryota > Metazoa > Cnidaria > Anthozoa > Actiniaria > Isophelliidae > Telmatactis > Telmatactis stephensoni. The sequence continues at coordinate 3,533 of JALIZF010001336.1, read as the reverse complement.
AAAAGTGTTTTATAAATTGTTTCTTTGGTGAATGAAAAGAAGAATTTGAAGTTTTAGTGCATTATGAATGTTTTTTGCTGAAAGAAATTTGCACTAAATTTCCTTTTTTTTGGCACTAAATTTCCTTTTTTCTGCACTAAATTTCCTCGAAACAGCAGTGCTCTTAGCCAATCAGCATCGAGAAATTTTTGCATGTATATTATTATGATAAAAATGGCCTGGATACAACTTAAAGGCAGCCATATTGGAAGTAACTTACGAACTGTTTTTTTTGTCTTGTGCAAAATAGTCAGGAAAAACTGAGTTTTAGTCAGGGAAAAGTCAGGGAATTTAATATTTCAGAATGGCTGGGAACCCTGACCCTCTACTCACCGGCGTACCCATTTATACCAAAGAAAATCGTGTTTTTTTTTAATTTGTAAAAATTCAAGTACCGAGCTTGGGTCATTTGGTGTGTGCTTCCCAGATTTACTATTTCTCAGATACAATCGATTTCGATTTTTACATTTCGTGACATGGCAGTGTTTTCACCCTTCATCTATGAAATGTATATTTTATTAGCACATTCAATTTATCCTATATAACTTTTTGTAAAGATTGTGTGAACTTCTAAAGTTTCTCTATATAAGAACAGATAATCAAAATTCCCTAAAAAGATAAATTCAGTTTTTTCCTCAACTTGTAATTGCTGTTCATTGGTGCTCAGAGTTTAATTGCTGCGAGCGAAGCGAGTAGCCTCCTATTCGGAACACTGATCAGTGTAATCTGTGGATGTCACTAGACGAACATGCGATACATACAATCAGCGGTTCAAGTCCATACCGTATCGAGAGTCGATTCAAAGATGTCACTAGATGAACACGTGATACATACGATTAGCGGTACAAAATTACTATTACTAGAACAAAGCTTTTCCCACTATAATGTACCATATATGAAAGAATTGTGCTGACCATGCGACAATTCAGATATTTCATCAGCTGTGGAGCAATTCACATCTTTTCCTAAATATTAAAACTAGCTTTTTAAAATCAGTTAGTTTTATAATCATTGCCAATGCTAGCCGTTTGTGATTGTTTGAAAAATAATATTGCTTTACTCAAAGTGCTAAATATTTTTAACTGTGTGTGTCCGACACTGATCCTGGAGAATTATGTTTTGTAGTTCAATATTGATCAAGGTCAACTAGCAGTGTTCGTCACACAACGCACAGGAGATAGACAATAAACATTTGATATATATTATCAGAGAAAGCGGTGTACTTTTGTGAGTTTTAGGGGAACAGTTCTGCTAACATGGATACACCAGCTGTTTTCTGCTCGCAGCACTTCACTTTCTATTAGAAATGGCTAGTATATATTCATATCTGAGGTTTGAAGCTTCTAATGACACTTGGGTACATTATAGAGTTCTGTGGTTTATTTTTAAACTCAGAAATGATTCTCTTCATGTAAGGTACACCCAGAATTGGACAATAAAACACGGCACTTGATCTTTGTGTAGACCATTATATACTGCACTAGCTGTCTGATATAAATTATCACAGCAACCTTATATACACTAATATCATGTTCAATTATTATTCTTGCAAAGACATCGTAAATGGCTTTGTTTTTGTTTATGAAATTCATTGGAATATTTATTATTCTGTGTAAACTGTAAACTATAATGTACATGCACGACATGTATCAGTGATATATGATACGGTAGTCCCTTTCCCTAAAAACAATCCCATTTTTGTTAAAATTCTAATATCCCTTTGCTGGTATATAGCTACTAATACTCAATTTCTATTTCAATTATTACACCATTACCATATTATGGCTGCCCTATATGCACATGTAATAGTGATTTAATATTCTCTATTTTTTCTCAACGATTCTTGCTTTTTTGTGATAATATTAAAAAACCCTTTTTAGTTTATATATGATTTGTAAATAATTACTCTTCATGTCTGTATAAAATGTAGATCAGACACATGATATTGCACCAATAGTTGAAATTCATATTTCTTATTTTATAGATTAATTAATTAATTGTCTCCTTGTTTTAAGATATTCCTAATTTAATAAGCCAAACCTCTCCTTTGGATAACGTACCTTACTTTTTTTGTATCCATTGAAATCAAGTCAAACAATTGCCCTATCGCATAATGAAGTCACACCAAAACATTCTTACTATTGTTTTGACTATAAGGATTATGGTCGCCAGAGGGGATCAAATAAAATCATATCAAATAAAATGCAGATGAGCAATCACTGATATACATGATATATATCAAAACTCGATACATTGAAGTTCTACTTCGAAAAGGAATATTAATATATAAGGTCCCAATTTCCACTGTTTCTGAACATCTATCCCCAATGTAAACAAACTGTGACGTCATTATGCGATAGCCAGGGCAATTGTAAGTTATATCAGCTGTTAGTATTCTAGGATTTCTGTTCAAAAATGTGATTATTTTCTTGCACTTGTTTTGTTGCCTCTTGCAAACAAACTCAGCTCTATTTCCCTACAGTGAAGTCCTGTGGGGGTATTACAAATGAGAATTTTTAGACAAAATATTTTAAATGCTTGGTGTTTTATTTACATGTAGATATAGTTGTTGGCTAATGAATTTCATTATCTTTTCTCAAAATGATAAACATTGTCTAAATACATGATTCTTCACCAAAATTTAATGTTTTAATCTGAGTTTTCAGGCTAAGTCCCCATTTTCAGAAGATGGGCTTAGCCCAAAAGCTCAGATTAAACAATTTTGGTTGAAAAATCATGTATTTTACAATAATAATACTAACCTACAAGACAATGCTAGAATGATAAACTTGGTGAAGAAATCTCTCTTTTAGAACATGTATATTGTAATTACAGCAAAATGTATTTAATGCAACCTGTGTTTTATTCTAAACTTAGTAAATGTTGGTTGATCATCACCAGGGGTGGAGCTTATGCAAATCTATTTAAATCATTGACTGATTGAAATAAGCTCAGCCCCAAGAAAGATTGACAGATCAGAGAAAAAGTCTATAGCCAAAGTTAGAAAAAATATCAGTGTAACATTATTTTTGTTGTATTTTTAAAACCATATTTATATGAGGTTGGAAGGATGGATTGCTGTGTTTTTAAATGACTGATAAATCTCATGATGTACTTCAATGATAGTCAAACTGTGACCACCATGTGATCTCAACCAGAAAAATTCTATTGAAAACTTGACATTCAACTGGTGAAAAGTCCAATAAGATTCAGAGAAATGTCAGGTGAAACCCCAGCAATAACTAACTCGTTTTTAGTGTCTCCCTAGTGAAAAGAAAGCAAAAGAGTTGTCCTGTGCTTAGGTGATACTACCTTCCTGTGAACCACCATACAAATGTATCCATATTTTTTGAAATTAAATACCCCCCTCCCATCCCCTCTGTTGTCTGTCTTGTGAAACTGATTGTGCTACAGTATATCAGTAGACTAAATGATTGTTCAACAACAAAGTAATCCTTCATCAAGTCCTTGGAAGGTGGGATTTTCTTACAATG